>JBBPBX010013835.1:40338-51797 GCA_038048925.1 Garcialebias charrua
TCAGATGTTTTGTTTTAATGTGAAATGTTATATTTCATCACATTTAGATGGAAGTGAACGTGTCATTTGATGAAAAACCACAGTCAGCTGTAGTGCTGAAGGAAGTAGGTACCTAAAGGTTGTGCTTGTTGATTCCATGAAAGAAGACCTCCACCAGATCCTGGTACTGGCCTTGATGGAATCTGAGAAATGAGCAGTGGGGCTGGCAGGTGAGGGCACGGGCCCATGAGTTCTGGTGAATGAGGTCCGTTCTTCCTGGCATCAAACCCAAAGCTAAGAGGGGAATGTGCCACCACATCATCCTGTCCTAGAGAGTAGGAACCTGAGAGCAGCTCTTCAAAGGCCACAGTTATAAAGAAGGTATTTATAGAAGCAGGGAATAGCAGGGATGACATATCTGAAAAGTGATGCAGTCGTAAAGCATTAAATATTTTACACAAAACTTCACGGCTTCAAACAAGCAGCAAATGCTTCTAATAAATAAACGTTCAGTAGCTGAATGCTTTAAATGATTTTAAATAAAGTTTTAAAAATAAATGTTTTTAATATGAACAAATCTTTCTTGTCTCAGTTATTTAACAGAACTGCTAACTTCTACCATACATTTTCGACTTATTGCATCTTTGCACTAAAACACAATGGCGTATCATTCATTCGTTCATTCATTCATTCCATCAGTCATTCATTTAGTCATACATCTATTCATTTATCAGTCATGTCTCATGTTACAACTTGAACACCCATGGCTTATAGAGAAGTGCGGCCTATTTATGTAAAATTTTAACTTTCTTTTTAAATTTAGCAGGCGCGTCTTGCATAGGTGCGCTCAATAGTCCAGAAATTACAGTAATGACATATTTAATGACAAGTTCTGCGATTTAATTAGCTTTTTCCTCATGGAAATCATGTGCTCCTTGTTTTTGGCACATTTTGGGTTAAACCAGGGGTGTCAAACATACGGTCCGTATCCGGCCCGCCAGGGGGTTTAGTCGGCCCGAGGATAAATCTGAATTATGAAGAAAAAAAAAGAATAAACATTATTTTCGTTGAAATCTGCAGTTCCTATGTTGTCCACTAGAGGTGCTGTGCTTTAGTCAGTTCCTATGTTCTACTCAAACACGGTGCCTCTAGGACCCAGAGGTGCTGTGTTTTAGTCAGTTCAATCTCGCTTTACCCGTGTTTATATACGATATCTATGGCTTTATCTACTTTTTCTCTTGGAACGGACAGTCGGGCACCCTCATCAGCGGAACGTCCTTGTCAAAAAAAAGAAAAGTGGACACACAGTTTTGGATTTTTCAAGAAAAATGGACTTCTTCCTATAAAACTGTTTGTTGACTAAAGGGCGAGATACACTCGAGCGTCCTCACGATACGCCTGTACGCAGCGTACGTACGCTGTGGCAAAAGCGTAGCCCCGCGTAGCCCCTCAGGGCATGTACGCGCAAAAGTATTTTTTTACTACGCATACGCGATGCGCATACGCGATGCGCGGTGTCTGACCATAAACTTCCCGGCGCCGGACTGTTTTGTATGTTACACAAATGAAATAAATTCCCCTTCTTTATCGCTGATCGGGCCTTTTCTTTTGTTTTTTTGCCTAAAGTCAAGTAACCGCTTCTTCCTCCGTTCACTCGATGATTGAAATGAATGAATTCAGGTCCTACCTGGGTGCGCGATGTTTTAATATTCCCTGGTGGGCTGTGTGCTGCAGGAAAAGCGCTCCCTGTTATTATTTTTATTTCTGAGAGAACTTTTTATAACATATATAGTAGAAACACCGCATCAGAACACCGCAGAAGTCCAGCGAGCTGCTCATGTTAAAGGTTTCACTTTCAACTAGGTTTCACTTCTCAGCTGACTGAGCGCTGTCAATCAATTCAGTAGGCGTGTCAGCAAGTGACCAATCAGCGAGCTCAGTTGAGTCCTCTCCGTGTGCTGCTGCTCATATTACAACAAGGAGAACGTGAGCTGAAGTAAAGCAGCAAAAACATACGCACAAAATATGCGCGTATACGCGCATATACGGAGTCTGCTTCAGTGTATCTCGGCCTTAAATGTTTTAAAACTTTGTGCAATCACTTTGATCAGTTTTTTATGTGTTTTAAGTCTTACATAAATGTTAAACTGAGTAAAAGTGTAAAAGGACATTTAATTTAATGTAAAGATTTTTATAATTTATTTCTTCTTTGCACTAATACAAAGAAAAAAAGTGGACTTACTATTCGTTCTATGTAATTTTGGAATGAGTTTACTGGTCTGGCCAACTTGAGATCAGAATAAGCTGAATGCGGCCCCCAGATCAAAATGAGTTGGACACGCCTGGGTTAAACAGTTGACTGAAGCTGGTTTGAAGCAGCTTAAAATTCAAGTTGTTCAAGTAAAATTCAAGTTGTTCAAGTACTGTAAATATCAGTTGATATCGCTCTAACTAATGGGTGTTTTTTTTTTCCTTCTCTAGGGCTCAGTTGCTAACACAGGATCAGTAGAGGGACCTCGCCAGCCTCTGTCCCGCTCTCTGCCTGGTGGGAAACATCCAGTCTGTGCTGAATACCATACCATACCATACCATTTTATTTATAAAGCACTTTAAACAGGAACAAGTCCACACCAAAGTGCTGGACAAACAAACACGCAACACATACAATGAAGTACAACATGAAAAACGTAAAAACATTGCAGGTCATAAATCAAACGATCCAGTACACATCAGCTGGCATTGAAAGCGATGGAGTAGAATGAATGACTACTCCATGACTACAGTCAGCGCAGTGGCAAGCTCATAGAATTTATCCAGACTGGGCAGACTGGTCCACCACATGATCAAAGGTACTGGCTCCTTCAGCTCTTTTTAAATTGTTACAATGTTGCTTTCTTCCACATGGCATGTCCTGACATCTACGTCCTCTGTGGTTGTACGTTTCTGCCTCAAGGAAGCAGCTATTTCTGTTAAATCTGTCCTCTGCAGTAGTCCTGTGACAAACAATACAATCTCTGTTTATCCACTCTGTCTTTGTTTAATCGGTCCCTTGAGGCAGCTGCTCCACTGGGTGGTTCGTACAACACAGTTTGGTTTAGTTTTTCTCCTTGGTTTCTTATGTTCATGTAACTTGACTGATGGTGCATCAAAAGCCCTGTTGTTCCTGAAATCCTGACTTATTGGCTCCTCTATAAAAGTTGTCAAGGGTGCTAGTGAACAATCTCAGTTACAGACCAAAATAGTTATGTCCTTCTCTCTTATAACAGTTTTTACCTCCTCCGTCCTGTGCTCAGGTTCATGTTCAGGGTGAAGGTTGGAGATGACTTGTGTTCGGAGGCCTTTGCTTCAAACAAGAAGGCGGCCCGTCAGCTGGCAGCAGAGAAGGCAGTCGAAGAACTCATGGCTGATGGGAAGCTGCAGTTCAACAAGGTAACAAGTGAAAAACAGAATGATGAATGATAAACCAGGGCTATTCAACTGGTGGCCCATGGGCCATTTCCAGCCTGCGGGGTGACTTCAATCCAGCCCCTCTTCTGTTTTTGGGTTCTGTTGATTGCATATATGATTCAATGCAATAAAATCAAAAAAATTAAAAGGGAACAGATTATTGTAAACTTTGGTTTATTTACATAATGATTTAAATCGCTGGATGTCTTGCCCCTGAGCTGTTGGCTTTCAGGAACTGTGGCTCACTGAGCAGATGAGTTGAATAGCCCTGCTGTAAACGTTAGCTCCTGCTGTAAACTTTAGCTCCTGTTGTAAACTTTAGCTCCTGTTGTAAACTTTAGCTCCTTTAACAGTAATGATAGTTTTCTAAAGCACTCTACAATGTGCAGTACAGTCATCCATCCAAACAGACCATCAGACTTTGTACATCCAGGCAAAGACTTTATTACTGAGTCTGCTGCTACCAGAACGTCTTTTTTGGGGGTGGGGGGGCAGAGCTTGTGTGGCTCTTACAAGAGGGAAAAGAATCACCCAGACTGAACAGAAGCATATTGACACCCAGAGCTCTTTGTTCCCTTTAAATCATCTGATCAGAGCTGGAAGGCTCTTGTGACACATTATTTTAGTACTGTATATTGATGTAAAATAAGCAAACCATTCCTTTTGCATAAATTAACAACATTTTTCCCAGGAAATTAAGCATTTCAATGAGCTCTAACTAATGTGTCTCCTTTCAGATGGCAGTGATTTGTAGTTCTCCAAGGCTCACTTTATTAAGTCCATTTTTCTTGAACTGGTCACAAGTTTATCTACAGCTAAAGTTCACCTTTACGCAGATGACACCATATTTTAATGAGTTTGTTCAAACTGCAGGAAACACCGTACGGCCTTATAAAACTAAACTAAGGTTTTTTTTCTCCCAGAACCCAGGAAAAAACGGTCATTTCTACCCAGGAGAGACTTTATAATCCTGCAGATCTTTGTGTTTGGACGAATGATTGCCTTTTGATTTTCATTTTTAATTCAGCATTCATTAAAAAAAGCTGAAAGTTGAATCAGTTCAATTCAGTTGGTTGTGGTTTATTGTTGACGGCTGTAGGCAGTAAATCCATGCCAACAACAAAAGGTGAGCCTGAAGTTTTACAAATCACTTTAACGCCTCTTCTCCGTTTGTGGCTAATGTCCTGCAGGAGATGGAGAAGTCGGAGTACAACAAGCTCCGCTCTGAGTTGACCATCCTCCAGTCCCAGTGTGAGCACCAGAGGGAAGAGCACGCCCGCGAACTGGAGGAACAGAGGGTCCGCTACGAGGCGGAGGTGGGTACAATGGCGTGCAGCAGAAACTGAACTGGAAGAAGAATCCTTGAAGATGTGATGTTCTGTTGCAGGTTGCTCGGCTGGAGGAGCTGGTGGCTCAGTACCAGGGTTCAGACCCTCTGTGTGATGGGAAGAGGGTGGAGGCTCTGCTGAGTGAGAATGCCCAGCTCACCGAGGCCGAGCTCAGAGCCCAGAAGGAGAACACGGGCCAGCAGGCCGAGAACGTCCAGTGGATCCAGATCAGACAGCTGTCCGAGTCTCAGGCTGCAGTGAGTTGACGCACCACTCTGCTGGTCGGGTTTTATTTATTTACTGCAGCCTCTTACAACGCTGCCCCCCAAACAAAAACAGATTTATCATACTTATGAGCTGCGGCGTTTTCACCTCCATGAACCCTCAAACACCTGGTTTGTTCTTTCTTTGAAGGTTTTTTATCTGACCCTGAATGTGTTTATTACTCAGGTTGGGTCATACATATTTATTTCCTCTGTTATGTGGACATTGACTAGTAGAAAAATGCCAAATCTTTAATAATCTTTATTAAATGATTAATGTTGTGATGACTCTGCAGCTCTCACAGTTTATGATGCTCACACAGTTAGAGCTGCAGCTAAAGGTCATTTCTGTAGTCGACTAATCTGTCCTGACTTGAAGTGGTGAGAATCGTCTTGAATTAATAAACTAGAGCTGCAGGAAACGCTAAAGGTTCAGGACATTTGAAACAAAAGTTGTTCTCTATCTGTTCTGGCTCTGGTTCCTGCAGGTGAGAACACACCTGTAGTCCAGTAACTGGATGTTTTCCTTCTGTTCCTGTGGTTCTCACTGGTTCCTCTGTTCCAGGAGGAGGAGCGGCTGGAGAGCTCCATCTGAGCCACGAGCAGAACGCTCAGCTCACCGGGTGACTGCACAAAGCTGAGATGAACCATTAATAATGGGTTGAATTAAAAATAAAAATGTATTCTATGAATAGTCTCATTTTGTATCGTGTTTTAAATCGTCTCGATATTATCGCCCAGCCCTACTTATGCCAAGTGACAACAGAAGTTTTCTCAGGGCACTGAATAGAAATATTCATCTATAAAATAACTTTACAAAAACATTCATATTTACAAAAACATTCATATTTACAAATAACAATTTGACATTACTTATCTGAAGAGCAGACTGCTAAACTTCTAAATAGAAGTTATAAATATATAATACATATCTTGTACTAGTGGGGAGGAGCTGCTCCAAGTGGCTGGGGAGAGGGAAGTCTGGGCCTCCCTACTTAGGCTACTACCCCCGCGACCCGACCCCGGATAAGCGGACGAAAATGGATGGATGGATGGATATCTTGTACTAATAAACCAAATAAATGTTTAAGACATATAAATATTTTCAAAACAGCACCTTCTCACAGTGGATCAACCAGTTGGCTGATGACAGCCAAAACCAGCTGCTCACATGATCAAGGAGGACCATCAGCCTAACGATGGATCGTTAGCACCCTGATGGTTGTTTGCTATTCACAGAGGGCTGAGTGATACTAGCAATAACAGCATTGTAAGTGGGGGACAGTTGAACCCGGAGGCCTCCACCTCTGTTTAATGATGGACGGTTTCTTTTCACAAAGATGGCCTCCTTTACTCCTCTCTCAAACCATCGTTCCTCTCTATCAAGGATGTGAACATCTTCATCCCTGAAAGAGTGACCGCTGGCCTGGAGATGAGTGTAGACCGCAGAGTCCTGACCTGATGATGTTGATCTTCTGTGCTGGGCCATCCTTTTGGCCAGTGGCTGTTTAGTTTCCCCGATGTAAGACTGATCACAGCCCTCCTGACACTGAACAGCATACACAACATTACTCTGTTTGTGCCGGGGGACTGGATCTTTGGGATGAACCAGTCTTTGTCGTAATGTATTTTGGGGTTTAAAAGCCACTGGGACGTTGTGTTTAGAAAATAAACGTCTCAATGTCTCTGAAACTCCCGCAACATACGGAATGACCACTGGTCTGGGTTCCTTCTTTTCACCTGATGGCTGGCTGGAGTCCTGTTTGGGTTTCTTCTCTGCTTTCAGGAAGGCCCAGTTAGGATATCCACATTTCATGATATTCAACATTGAATTAACAGCTTTTGCTATCTGGGTAGTGTACACTTTTTTGCACACTGGAGTGTGTGTTCATCCACTCCGCTTTACAGATGCTTCTGATGCCCTTGAATTCAAGTTAGTTTAAACGATGATATGAAATGTTGCATGTTATTAAAGTTAAAAATGAAGATATCAGGTTTAATTTTTATTTATTTGTTCAACACCACACTGTACGTCAGAGCCAGAGAGTCTTTATTGTCATTCGCACCGCATGTGGTACATGTGATGAAACGAGATTATGTACACAGGGTCCCAGTTACATCCAACAATAAAATGTAAAAGAAAAACAAGAATAACATCTAGGATATAATAAGAAAAACATCAACTAAAAATACACTAAGCATTAATATCATAGAAAAACATTACTCCAAACAGCAGCACGAACATGAGTCTGTGTGAGCAGATGGGCACGAATGAACACAGCAACATGAAACAGATCAGCAGCAACATGATGTGATATTTTGCAGTGATTATTCTGGTTAGATATTCATGAGTCTAACAGCCTCAGGGTAGAAGCTGTTCTTCAGTCTATTGGTTCTACATTTGATGCTCCTCAACCTCCTTCCTGAGGGGAGTGGGGCAAAAGTGTGTGTGCTGGGTGAGTGGGGTCCATCATGATGCAGGTAGCTCTCTTCCTGCATCTGGAGGTGTAGATGTCTGTGATAGTGGGGAGACTGACTCCAACAGACCTCTGTGCAGCCTTCACCACTCTCTGTGCCACACGTTGATGCTGGAGCACAGGATGCTCTCCACTGCACACCTGTAGAAGGAGGTGAGAACTGGGCTGCTCAGACCAGCTCGTCTCAGCCGTCTGAGGAAGTAGAGTCTCTGATGACCTTTCTTGATCAGGCTGGTGGTGTTGTTGCTCCAGCTGAGGTTATCATTCATGTGTACACCCAAGTACTTGTAGCTGGAGACCACTTCCACTGCAGATCCACTTATGTTCAGTGGGGTGTGGGTGTGTTTGTTCCTTCTGAAGTCCACAATCATCTCCTTTGTCTTCTTCACATTCATGTGAAGATTATTCTCTTTGCACCAGCTCTCCAGGTGTTCCACCTCCTGTCTGTAGCTGGACTCATCATTGTTTGTGATGCATCCCACCACCGCTGTATCATCTGCAAACTTTACAATATGACAGCCTGGATGTGTGGCTGTACAATCATATGTGAGCAGAGTGAACAGAAGAGGGCTCAACACACATCCTTGGGGAGAGCCAGTGCTGAGGGTTATGGTGGAGGAGGAGAAGTTGTGGATCCTCACTGCCTGAGGTCTGTTTGTTAAGAAGTCCAGTACCCAGTTACAAATAGAGGGGCTTAGTCCAAGTGTGGATAATTTGTCCATCAGGGTTTGGGGGATCATGGTGTTGAAGGCAGATGTGAAGTCCACAAAGAGCATACGGACGTAGGAGTCTTTCTGATCCAGGTGGGTGAGAGCAGTGTGGACCACAGAGGAGATGGCATCTTCTGTTGATCGGTTCTCACGGTAAGCATATTGATGAGGGTCCTTGTTGATGTTGATGGTTGTTTTGATGTGAGTCATGACCAGTTTTTCAAAGCATTTTGCATTATGGGGGTGAGGGCCACCGGCCGATAGTCATTCAGACCAGTCACTGTGGAGCTTTTTGGAACTGGGATGATGGTGGCAGTCTTCAGGCAGGTGGGAACTGTTTCCAGGGCAAGTGAGGTGTCCATGTCACACAAACACTTAAAAGAAAACATTTTAAACACACTATTAAAAATACATTAACCAAACTCGGTGTTTCCCCTACCATTATACAAGCGGGGTGCCCCACCCCGTCAACAGAACTGAGCACCCCGCCTACCAAACCAAATTTAGTTCTCAGTTTAAAGGTTCACTATGTAATTTCTGGAGAACGCTGGGACTTAGAAAAATTTCCAGCAGGTAAAAGCATTCTGCTCCCTCCCCCTCAGAGCCATATATGACTCTGAGGGGGAGCCAGTCCGTTCTCTGTTGAACTTGAGTTCTGCAGCTCTGCCCCCTGCTGTGTGTCCGCTCAGAGCGCTTCAATATTCTGTGATGTGTTAATAAAACGTTTTAAAAATGTAATAAAACCATGGAGCACTTGTCCAACAACACAAAAACCAGCAGAAATCAGCAGAGCTTCACGAAGCCACGTTGGACATGATTTAATTCGCTCGTGACTTCCTCATTTCTGTCAGTGGATCTGGAATGTCTGGAATGCTCCGCCCCCACTACATGTCCTGTGGCAGACGCTGCAAAGTTCTGTGATTATATGTTAATATAATGTTATAAAAAATTATAATAAAACCATGAATCACTCGTCCAACAACACAAAAACACCCTGAAATCAGCAAAGCTTCACCAGCCACTTTGGACATGATTTAATTTGCTTGTGAGTCGTGACAAATCCATTTCCTCATTCCTGTCAGTGAAGGATGAAGCGATCACTTGACTTTTGGCAAAAAACAAAAGAAAATTCCAGCTCTGGGATGAAGAAGGGATATTTAATACATTTGTGTCACATACAAAACAGTCCTGCATCGCTTTGCAATCCTTTGAATGAGAACGTGCGCGGCGCTGGGGCTGGGACAGGCGGGGGCGTGGGTTGGGGCGTGACAAACAACTCTGTTTTTATTGGCTGGTCATTGTCCGGGTCACTCTGTGTTTTTAGTGTTTTTATAAATGCTGATAGAGAAGTCAGAGTCAGAGAGTCTTTATTTTCATTTGCACCGCATGTGGTACATGTGATGAAAACGAGATTATGTACACAGGGTCCCAGTTACATCCAACAACAAATGCAAGAGAAAAAAAAAGAACAGTAATAACATCTAGGATTAACTAAGAAAAACATCAACTAGTAATACACTAAGCCCTAATGTAGTAGAAAAACATCATTATAAACAGCAGCACGAACATGAGTCTGTATGAGCAGATGGTCACAAATGAACACAGCAACAAGAAAACAGATCAGCATCAGCATGATGTGATATTTTGCAGTGTTTATTCTTATTATTTATTTATTCATGAGTCTAACAGCCTCAGGGTAGAAGCTGTTCCTCAGTCTAGTGGTTCTACATTTGATGCTCCTCAACCTCCGTCCTGAGGGGAGTGGGGCAAAGAGTGAGTGTGCTGGGTGAGTGAGGTCTTTCATGATGCAGGTGGCTCTTTTCCTGCATCTGGAGGTGTAAATGTCTGTGATGGTGGGGAGACTGACTCCAACAGACTTCTGTGCAGCCTTCACCACTCTCTGTAGAGCTTTCCTCTCTTCAACTGTGCAGCCTCCATGCCACACGTTGATGCTGGAGCACAGGATGCTCTCCACTGCACACCTGTAGAACGAGGTGAGGACTGGGCTGCTCAGACCAGCTCGTCTCAGCCGTCTGAGGAAGTAGAGTCTCTGATGACCTTTCTTGATCAGGCTGGTGGTGTTGTTGCTCCAGCTGAGGTTATCATTCATGTGTACACCCAAGTATTTGTAGCTGGAGACCACTTCCACTGCAGATCCACTTATGTTCAGTGGGGCGTGGGTGTGTTTGTTCCTTCTGAAGTCCACAATCATCTCCTTTGTCTTCTTCACATTCATGTGAAGGTTATTCTCTTTGCACCAGCTCTCCAGGTGTTCCACCTCCTGTCTGTAGCTGGACTCATCATTGTTTGTGATGCATCCCACCACCGCTGTATCATCTGCAAACTTAACAATATGACAGCCTGGATGTGTGGCTGTACAATCATATGTGAGCAGAGTGAACAGAAGAGGGCTCAGCACACATCCTTGAGGAGAGCCAGTGCTGAGGGTTATGGTGGAGGAGGAGAAGTTGTGGATCTTCACGGACTGTGGTCTGTTTGTTAAGAAGTCTAGTACCCAGTTACAAACGGAGGGGAAGCTATGTAAATAGCAGTGATAAGGATCACTGAATAGTCACGGGGAAGATAATGAGGACGGCACCTTACTGTGATCAGCTCCACAGCAGCTGAGCAGAGCCTTTTGATGACAGCACAGTTCGAGCACCAATCCTTGTGCACGTAAACACACACCACCGCCTCGTGTTTTTCCCGTAGTCTCGGTACACCGGTCTGTTCTGAAAAAGAGTCTGTTATCCAGCTCATAAACAGAGTCCGGTGTATCCTCAGAGATCCACGTTTCCGTGAGGCAGAGCACAGCGCACCTCCTCATTTCCTCCGACGCTGTTACTCTCAGACGGAGCAGATCCATTTTGTTGTCCAGCGAGCGGACGTTGGACAGAAAAAGAGCCGGCATCGGGGGTCTCCCGGTTTTAGAGTCTGCCCGCAGTCTCATCATTATTCCTGCTCGGCAGCCCCGCTTCTGACCTCGGGAGCACCACTTCCTTTTCTTTCCCCTGGAGCGTGAACCGGAGCGCATCTGCTTCCAGAAAGATGTCCTTAAAAGCCCCATTCTGCCGAGCTCTGATTTGAGTTCGTTGATGATATCAGCTGTGCCCTGTGGTAAATCCATTCCAGTTCTCAACAGTTCAGTTCGGCTATAATTCACCCGCAAAAAACGCGCAGAGTCAGGTACAAAAACACTATTAAAATTACTAAAAACTAGGGATGAACCAGGAGCCCGTGAAGCTGGAGCTGGTC
>JBBPBX010013836.1:3396-29894 GCA_038048925.1 Garcialebias charrua
CCGTCTTGTCGAAGCTGCACAATTCACAGTTGAAATCCGTGCTTTCGTCTAAAAAGTTGTTTTTCTCTGCAAAAAGAAACTGAGAACTTATTTGATTTTTTTTATTAAAAGCTTTGTGTGGAAAAATGCTATGCGAACACCAAGCGTCCACCATTAGAACCAAAGAGAGACAGCCCATGTCACGTCAAGGGGCCTCCCTCCCATTTATCAAAGAGACTCCATCCTTCGGTTCAAACGGTCTTGTACTGCCATCTGTTGGTCAAAATGGGTACTACATGCAAAACAAATTAACCAACATTTCTTCTTAAATTTGACAATAATTACTAATTACTGTCAAATTTAAAACAATATTATTGTTTATCGCAATAATTTCTGAGACAATTAATCGCCCAGCAAAATTTGTTATCGTGACAGGCCTAATCTTTATTGTCATTGCCCAGCCTGAGCAATGAAATTAAAGGTGCCTCAACTGACAGATATGTTTTTTATGAATACACTATCTATTTCTATAATAATAATAATAATAATTTGTCACATTTGTCATCTGTGTATGTTCCCATACTTGACAGACGAAATTGGTCTTCTGCATTTAACCCAACCACCACCAGGTGGTGCAGTGAGCAGCGTTGTCGCGCCCAGGGAGCTGGGGAAATAGATGTGCACTCATAGACACCCCAAGATGGTGTGCCGTGGCCGGGGTTCGAACCTGGGTCCTTTGGATAACCAGTTCGATTCTCTGCCACTACACCATCTTGGCCCCTCTATCTCCACACACATTTTTATTTGTTTGTTTTTCTTTAGTTCATATTTTTGCACTTTGGAAACATAAATCACACACAAACGGCCTTTGTCAACATGAGAGAGTCTTTATAGATTTTCTTTCTTCATTGCAGGTGCAGATGTTTGCTCCCAACATTGATCAGATGCACGTGGTGGATCACCTAAAAGGTGAACCATCTGAGGAGAAGAGAAATGTTCTGGTGGAGAGTGCGAGGCTTGCCCGTGGAAACATCCAGGACCTGTCTAAACTCAGCGCCAAAGACCACGATGCTGTCATATTCCCAGGTTTGTTTGCGTCACTACTGGCCACATGTTTCTGTTTTCCTGGAACTAGTTGTGTGTTCAGGTGTTGAGTGTAAAACTTGTTTGGAACTGAATAACGTGTTCTTCAGGTGGTTTTGGGGCAGCAAAGAACCTTTGCACGTGGGCAGTGCAGGGGAAGGACTGTGCGGTTAATGACGAGGTGAAAGCCACCCTGCAGGCGTTCCACAGGGAAGGTAAACCCATCGGTCTCTGCTGCATCTCACCTGTCCTGGCTGCCAAGGTGTTTCCCGGGTGTGAGGTCACCGTCGGCATCGAGAACGATGACAAGTGAGTCTGACTTGTTCAAACACCATGATTGGTCTTCTACAATGTGATTTATTGTGGTAACATGGGATGTGGTCGTACCCAACACGTCATCTGAAGACTAACAAGTTGAGTGAAATCTTAGTTTATAACCAAAGCAAGGAAGCGGGCGATCTGCAGCTCTTCAAGGAATTCCACTTTTCACACGTAGCAGCTAGCAATGATTTCTCTTCACTCCGGCTCCGGCAGAAAACTGCTCTCACAGTCAGACGTGGTTTTCTTTCAGGTATCCGGATACGTCTGACACCGCAGCAGCCATCAGCCAGCTGGGCTGCAAGCACGTGAGCACGAGCGTCGCTCAGAGCCACGTGGACCAGAAGAACAAGCTGGTCACCACCAGCGCCTTCATGTGCAACGCTCCAATCCACGAGATCTTTGACGGCATCGGCTCGATGGTGCAGAGCGTACTGAAACTGGCCTGATGTCACTGACAAGTAGACTGTGGGGGGGGGGGCAGGTTTTCTGGTGAGACCTGCTGAGCTGATGTCATAACTGATGAGCACAGAATGAAAATGGCATCTTGATTTAACAACATGTAGAGATACTCTGACAATATTTTGCTGTGATCGTTGTAACATCTGACATGATTCGAGCATGTCTAATGTATGACTCATCACCTTCAGTGAGCGTGTAATAAAAAGCAAAGCAGTTTTCTGTTCAGTTTATTTCAAACAAGTATAAAAGTGCATAAATATTTACATTCAGATTATTTACATTTTGTAAGTTGGGAAATAATTATTTATTTTATTTTTATTTATTTATTTATTCATTCATTCTATAATAAAATACAAAACAATTAACATATATGTAATAATTTAAAAAAAAATATATATATATAAAATGAAAGGTAGCAGATGAAGAAAAATCTTATTATATCTGCCCCTTATTCTCTATTATACAATTAAAACATTTTCTTTAAATACCAAAACGAAATGAGCAACTCATTTAACTTCCCAATTCTCATACATTTCTCATTAAACTCCATTCAGATATATTTTTTCAACAATTTTACCTTGACCATTCTTTTGAATAAAAACATTGATTTAGCTTCTTTAACATTTGTCTCCAAGTCATTCCACAACCCAACTCCCTGAATTATGGTAGACCTTCCCTTCAAACTACCGTAGTTCTATATTGAGGTTTCACAAACATATCTGTCCCCTTAAGATTGTAACAACTTAATCTTTTAACAAAATACATTTGGATATTTGAAGGCAGTGTATTATTCTGAGCTCTGTACATAACTAACAAAATATTATAATCCACCAAATCATAGAACTTCAGCAATTTCATTTGATAAAATAATGTACTTGATGGATGATAATAATGCTTTCTAGTGATAATTCTAACAACTCTTCTGCAAAATAAAAATAGGCTTTGTGATTGATTTACATGCCTTTCCCCAAACGCTAACACAATAAATTAAATGTGGCACAATAATTGTATTATACAGCAAATGCAGTGTTGTCATTCAATAGATCCCTGACTCAGTAAAATATCGCAATAGATTTAGATATTTTCGTTTTAACAGTATTTATGTTGTTTCCATGACAATTTGTCATCAATGATGACACCCAAGAATTACATAATCCTCGTCTTGTACAGCAGCTCCTGGTTACTTGTCATTTTCAGATATGAGCCTAGAACCGAGCACTCGGACACCTTCTCCATGTTCCCCACCACATCCATCACCCCCTCCACCCCTTCTGAGCACAACACGGTGGATGCGTTGACGCTGAACTTTTCCTCCAGGTCCCTCTGGCTCAGCGGCTTCCTCCAGTGACCATAAAAGGTGTCGCACCTGGCTGCGGCGCTCAGCCCCTGAGCTGATCTGATCTCCACCTCGCCGTACATCTTGTCAAAGCTGGGGGCGTTGTCCTCGGGCGTCTCCACCTCCACTTTAGACAGCAGCTCCTTCAGTGCGGGCCGGTTGATTTGAGCTTGGCTAAAGGAAGCCACCGTCACGTTGCCGTCCAGCAGAGCCGAGCAGGCGCTGAACTGAAACGAGTGCCTGGCTTGATGCTCCGTCGCAGGCGAGGGACAGTTGATGTACTTGGATGGAGGCACCCGCAGTGTCACGTGCTGGATCTGGCTGGGGTCAAAGTTCTCCACCGTGTCTTGAAGCTTTGCACGAGCTGCCAGAGCTGCGTCCACAACCCAGTGCATGGCCAGGTGGGCGGGGATGCGCTTGAACGCCACATCCTGATCTTCAAGAATCCACCTAAACACACCAGAATGGGCCATGGGGGAGGGGGTGTAGTCTTTGTAGTAAACCCCCAGCCCACTGTCCATGTCCAGTATGGCTGGATTCCCCTCCAGTCCAGTTAGTGCCAGCTGCGCTGCCTCCAGGCCTCTTCGAGCTGCGTTCCCGATGTGGAGGGGTTTGGTTTGTGTGGCGGCGTTGGCCAGAGGAGCCCCAGCAGAGGAGGCTGCGATGGCCAGGGCGTGACTGCACTGAGCAGGAGACAGAGCGAGGAGCTTCGCTGAGGCTGCAGCGCTCCCCATCACTCCGACCACGCTGGGAGGGTGGAACCTGTCAAAGACCAGCATGTTAAAGACCAGCATGTTAAAGACCAGCATGTTAAAGACCAGCATGTCAAAGACCAGCGTGTCAAAGACCAGCATGTTAAGGACCAGCATGTTAAAGACCAGCATGTTAAAGACCAGCATGTCAAAGACCAGCGTGTCAAAGACCAGCATGTTAAGGACCAGCATGTTAAGGACCAGCATGTTAAGGACCAGCATGTTAAAGACCAGCATGTTAAAGACCAGCATGTTAAAGACCAGCGTGTTAAAGACCAGCGTGTTAAAGACCAGCGTGTTAAAGACCAGCGTGTCAAAGACCAGCGTGTCAAAGACCAGCGTGTCAAAGACCAGCATGTCAAAGACCAGCATGTTAAAGACCAGCATGTTAAAGACCAGCATGTCAAAGACCAGCATGTCAAAGACCAGCATGTTAAAGACCAGCATGTTAAAGACCAGCATGTTAAAGACCAACATGTTAAAGACCAACATGTTAAAGACCAGCATGTCAAAGACCAGCGTGTCAAAGACCAGCGTGTCAAAGACCAGCGTGTCAAAGACCAGCGTGTCAAAGACCAGCGTGTCAAAGACCAGCGTGTCAAAGACCAGCGTGTCAAAGACCAGCATGTCAAAGACCAACATGTCAAAGACCAACATGTCAAAGACCAACATGTCAAAGACCAACATGTCAAAGACCAACATGTCAAAGACCAGCATGTCAAAGACCAGCATGTCAAAGACCAGCATGTCAAAGACCAGCATGTCAAAGACCAGCATGTCAAAGACCAGCATGTCAAAGACCAACATGTCAAAGACCAACATGTCAAAGACCAACATGTCAAAGACCAACATGTCAAAGACCAACATGTCAAAGACCAGCATGTCAAAGACCAGCATGTCAAAGACCAGCATGTCAAAGACCAACATGTCAAAGACCAGCATGTCAAAGACCAGCATGTCAAAGACCAGCATGTCAAAGACCAACATGTCAAAGACCAACATGTCAAAGACCAACATGTCAAAGACCAACATGTCAAAGACCAACATGTCAAAGACCAACATGTCAAAGACCAGCATGTCAAAGACCAGCATGTCAAAGACCAGCATGTCAAAGACCAACATGTCAAAGACCAGCATGTCAAAGACCAACATGTCAAAGACCAACATGTCAAAGACCAACATGTCAAAGACCAGCTTCATCTTTTACTGAACGTCTACAAACATCCACAGCTGCTCCTGTTCTCAGGCAGAATTTAAATCTTTTAGGGAAATTTAGGAGATTGTGGACAAAAATACTGTTAAATTAAAATTGTGCTTTAAATTGAGAAAGTTCTTCAGCGTCAGTTTGGAGAAACGATAATTTGGACCAGATATTGTTGTTGTCTTCAAACAACTTGAATCTAAAAAAAACTTCCTGGAAGTTCTTGATATTCTAAAACTTTACACTCACACATTTTGTAATATTCTACAGGCAGTACAGCTATAGCAGAAACATCATCATGGAAAGGTTGATTAAAAAAATAATTTAAGCAAATTATAATAGTTTTAAAAATGGAGTTATTTTAAACAGCAGGCTATTTTTGTCTTGACCACCTGTTCGCTAAATAATCTGGTCAAGATCAAACTTCATGCTTTACAACTGAGCTTGTTCACAGAGCAACAGGTAAAATAAGGATTGTTAATTTTTCACAGAACCCACTTTAAATACTTTAAAAAAAAATGGAAAAAAAATTGATGTTTAAAAAAAACCACTATGCGGAAAAGTTGCAACAAACAGAGTATAAAAAAGTAGAAGATGGAATATTTTGAATGTTTCCTCTCACCTTTCAGGGATGTTGTAGGCCTCTTTAGAGAACCTCATCAGCCTGCCCTGCACCTCGAGGCCCACGTTGAAGGCCAGCAGGAGGTCCAGACCAGAGGGCCGGCTCGGCAGGGTCTCGGCCAGGGCCAGCAGGGCGGGCAGCACGGCTCCGGAGGGATGAGTAGCAGGGTGCCACGTGTCGTCAAAGTCCATGGAGTGAACCTGACAGAGAAGGTGACAGCTCGTGATCCAAACCTCAGAGCAGAAGCCTCCATGAGGGTGTTTTTACGTTCCACACTTACAGCAATGCCGTTGACGAACGCAGCGTAATGAGGAGGTAGAGTGACCTCTGATCGACCCCAAACACTGCTCCTCTTCTCCGACATGAACATCTGCAGCAGTTATAGAGTTTTACAAGTTACAAAGAGAGGAACATCCTGCTTTACTGAAAATCAATGGCAGAACAGAAGAGCATCTGAAGAATCATCGAGGTGATTCAAGATGCAAATAAAGTATAATTTTCTGTTGCTATTTAAAAAAAAAACAAGCATTTCTAATGTGTAAAAATGTATAGAATTTTTTTTAGAAATATTTTTGCAGCTACAATTTATTTTTATCAATTAAAGTCCGTCTCTGCAGATACTTTGCTGCAGCATTTCTTGAGTACACTGTACCTGGCTGTACATCAGGGCCTTGCTGAAGACGGCAGTCCGGCTCCCTAACAGTCCGACACCCAGGGTGTCCAGCAGCATCCGCTTGCTCCTGCTAATCACACCATCTGTCAGATGGGTGGTGTTAAGGGCCTGGATCGCAGCTCCAAAGCTCTCTGTAATTCCCTGCAAAGGTGAATCAGGGCCAGTCAGGGCCAAACTGCCACACACAACTCCAACTAGTACAGTACAGGTTTTTTCAAATGAAGGCATTTTAAAGACAACTTTAAATATATATATAAGTAAACCTAAGAAAATTAGTATTAAACTGTCAGTACCTTGCGAAGCATTGCTTTGTCTCAACTACCTCTTCATGTGAACGCACATTCAAAACCTCTCGTCTTTTATAGCATTTCACTTTGTGGGCTGACCAGCCAAATTTCCCAAGTGGCTAAAATCAACATGAGAAGTGGACACTTTCACAATGACTGGACTCATTTTATTGTTTCAACTGATTGTGACAATATTGGACATTTTACTTGCTTTCATTTTGATTATCACAAATTTTCTTTTGAATGCAACACTTCTAGTAAAACAGGAGCCAAACCATGTGTGATAACACATAATAGAAAAGTCCAAAGTGAAACCAAATCAGCGTTTCTGCAAGTTTTCCTTTGATTCGCGAGCTTGCGTTTCATCTAAGACTTGGAAAAGTCTGCTGACAAGTCATCTTTCACAATCCACGTTTTTCTGAGACCAC
This sequence comes from Garcialebias charrua, assembly GCA_038048925.1. Taxonomy (NCBI): domain Eukaryota; kingdom Metazoa; phylum Chordata; class Actinopteri; order Cyprinodontiformes; family Rivulidae; genus Garcialebias; species Garcialebias charrua. Next base: position 10,538 of record JBBPBX010013836.1, read on the forward strand.
ACTGGAAAGTCAGCGTTCTGCAATGGGAAGTTCTGGGGAGAGGAACTCGTCACCAGTAATCACGAGTCTGAAATCAAACAGAAATATAAACCCTCACTTTGGAGAGCGCCTGTGGTTCTTCTAAAGGGTTCTGGGGACTTTGCTCCAAACCAAAAAAAGGTAAAAACCTAAAAATGTTGCTTTTTTTTTTAAAGGAAATGAGTCTGAACACTTCCTGAAGTGACAGAAAGTTAACATTACACAAAATGAACAAGATGCAGATAAAGTGTAAAATTCTGAACACTTCCTGAAGTGACAGAAAGTTAACATTACACAAAATGAACAAGATGCAGATAAAGTGTAAAATTAGGGTGAGTGCAGACAATATGAAAATATATCAATTCAACTGAGCTACTTTAGAACACCTGCATTCATAAATTTACTCAATGTTTTAGTTAATGAACTTTACCTTTTGACTTTTAGTATTTAAACTGAGAATGCAAAATGTTGCTTAAAAATAAAGAAAAAGTTTTTAGTGCTGAATAACTTTTTATACAATTCTTGAAGGAATCACCCACCGCCTGCAGATCTAAAATAAAAATAACCCCTAGAGCTCAGAGTGTTATGGATGACTCCCACCACACCAAATTGTAGTTAGATATCTACAGCTGACAAAGTCAGAGTCAGTGTCTTTATTGTCATTTGCACCGCATGTAGTACATGTGATGAAATGAGATTATGTACACAGGGTCCCAGTTACATCCAACAACAAATGCAAGAGAAAAACAGTAATACTGTGGTGGACCACTAGGGGGCTCTACTCACACCCAGTGGACCGAAGGCATTACAGGATGTTTTATTGTGAAAGGTCCAGAGGACCGGATGCTGTATGGGATATATAAGGCGGTGTTGGGTGCTTCCCGCCAGTTTAGTAGGAGTTGATTAAAAGTGAAGTTCTGCAGCCTGTCTCCTGTGTCGTCTCTTCACCACCTCCTACACTGGTGACCCTCGTGAACTGAATATGTCGACATCTGACGCTTCAGCCAGCTCTCTACTGCTGTCCACGGCTGTGGAACCTACACAGGCGGCCCCGCTCGCTTTTTCGGTGGCCGTTAAAATCCCGGACTTCTGGCTGCACGCGCCTCAGTCGTGGTTCGCCCACATCGAATCACAGTTTGCTCTTCGCGGGATTTCTGTTGACGACACCAAATACCACCATGTGGTTGCTTCAGAGGCGGTCCTAGCCTATTTGGCGCCCTGGGCGAGCAACCCCAACGCCCCCCCCCCGGCCGCTAGATTGCCAGTGGCGGTCCTCTCTCAGAAAATTTTGAATAAAATAGATGCCATTTCCTGCATTTTGGTGATTCTGGTGTATTTTAATGGGTTGTTCAACATCTAGTTTTACCTACATATATAATCTATTCAATAACTATTTTAGAGTTAATGGCAGAACAAGAAGTAGCCTGAGACAAACATGTAGCATTAACACATTATGAACATTATTCAAAAATTGTTTCCATAAGAACATTATCAAATATTTTATGTGAACGGTAAGATACTAGCAATAACAGCATTGTAAGAGGGGGACAGTTGAACATGGAGGCCTCCACCTCTGTTTAATGATGGACGGTTTATTTTCACAAAGATGGCCTCCTTTACTCCTCTCTCAAACCATCGTTCCTCTCCATCAAGGAGGAACGATGACTGAGTTTGTCACAGCTCCTCAGACTGAAGAAGTATTTTTGATACAAAGAAGAATCTGTCCAGAGGACTAAATTTATTGAGCCTGCATCAGGACAATAATCTGTAAAGCTTTAGTACATTTTATATGGAAAACAAATTTTGATTTAACCAATTAATATATTTTCAATAGCAAAATATGCAGGTTTATTTCATATTACTGTCATACTATTCCCTTTCATTGCTTTATGCATTTATTATCTTACTTTTAATGATAAAAATATAATGAGTCCCTACTGTTGTTTAGAAAGTGTTTATATTTCACACACAGTTAGAACAGCTCACCTGTTCCTTCATACTGACAAGAACAATCCCCTCATCACTCCTGACACTAAATCACATTAAAAAATTGTCATAACTCAACACAAATCTCCCCTTTTTACAAAGACTTTTGATCAATTCAGGCCAATTTCATTAAAGAGTTGAATCATCTGACATCTCAGGGCACTTTTCATATAGAGCAGGTCTTCACCAGACTCATATATTATTTAAATTATTTAACAGTATGTTATGTCACAATGCCACACACCACAAAATTAATTGACTTCATAATTAACTTGAACTGTGGTTTACAGTAAAGTTCAACAGCATGTCTTACCTGTTTGATCTCAAGCTGCAGCTGCTGTTTGAGTGAAACAGTGTCAATCATGGTTGTACATTTAGCTGCGTCTGTTCCTTCTCTTCTCTGCACCACCCTTACTTTTCCCCCCTTCCATGATCTTTTCACTGACCGCACGTAGTGTCACCTCCGCGCTTAACAAAACGAAAGTGAAAGTGGAAGATGTGCACGGTGCTGCTGTCACCACAGCAGCTGCTGTGGTGATTAAACTGAGGACATGTGATTAAATGAAGGGTGGGGCGGCACAGGAGCAGTGCAGTAGTGGTGTTCTGTGTTAATGTTGTTAAAAACAAAAGTTGTAAAAGATTAAAAATAAAAAATAATCGAGGCGCAGTGTCTCTCCTCTCCTTCTTCTTTTGCTTTGGCGCCCCCTGCTGGACGCGCCTGGGGCAATCGCCCGAGTTGCCCATACGGGGGACCGCCACTGGTTGCTTCGCTGGATCCGCTGACAACCCAGCGGGTAATGAGCCTGCTACAAAACCCTCCTGCACAAGGAAAGTACGACGCCCTCAAGAAGCTTCTTCTGCGGCGCTACACACTCTCAGAGGCGGAGCGCGCTGAGAAACTATTTTCCTTCTCCGGTTTGGGCGACGGAACAGCTCTCGAGCTCGTGGAGAGCATGTTGTCCTTGCGGGGATCAGACGACTGCGAGTTCCTCTTCCGCCACCTCGTCCTCCGCCAGCTTCCAGCTCCTGTGCGAACCGCCCTGGCCAACTCCCCGTTTCTGCAGGAGAAGGATTACCGCTCGCTGGCCGAAGAAGCCGACCGCATCATTCTAACCGCGAGGACCTTCGCGGTACAGGCGGTGGTCCCTGGATCTCCAGCAGCGCCCGAGTTTCAAGCAACGCACACAGCGCCGGACGAGCCAGCGGTGGTAGCAGGAGTCGCTAGCCGCAGGCGGGCAGGTCCCGCTCTTTGTTTCTACCACGCGCGTTTTGGCGCCAAAGCACGACGGTGCGTCCCGCCGTGCAGCTTCAAGCCGCAGGGAAACGAGACCGCCAGCAGCCGCTAGCAGTCGCGGCCGTTGGCGAGAAGGAAAGGCTGCTTTTCATCGAGGACTCGAGGTCGGGGAGGCGGTTCCTGGTGGACTCGGGGTCGCAGAAGAGCCTCGTCCCCCCGACTGGCTCCGACAGGTTGGCTGAAGGCTGCGGGCCGCAGCTAACCGCGGCGAATGGCTCTCCCGTCAAGACGTTTGGCGAAAGGTTGGTGACTGTGCGTTTCCATGAACGGGACTTCCGGTGGAACTTTGTGGTAGCTGCTAGCTCGGTCCCTATTTTAGGGGCTGATTTTCTTTGTGCTCACGGGCTCCTTGTTGATTTAGCTAACAGACGTTTGATCGACGCTGTGTCTTTTTCGTCACTGCCTTGTAAGACGCGAGGAGCTGGGCCTTTAATGCATGCTAACTTTTTAGCTTCGGGTAATGTGTTTCAGCGTTTATTGTCTGAGTTTCCCTCGCTGACTGTTCCTGATTTTGCAACCACAAACACAAAACATGGGGTCGAACATTATATTCCCACAACGGGCCCCCCGGTGTTCGCACGTGCACGCCGCCTCGATGCTACTAAGTTAGCAATCGCACAGGAAGAGTTTGCTAACATGGAGCGTTTAGGCATCGTGCAGCGCTCAAACAGTCCGTGGGCCTCCCCCCTCCACATGGTGCCCAAGGCAGATGGCAAATGGCGTCCATGTGGAGATTTCCGCCGCCTTAATAACATCACAGAGAACGATCGTTATCCCATCCCCCACATCCAGGATTTTTCAGTGCACCTGGCTGGGACCTCCATTTTTTCTAAAGTAGATTTAGTACGGGGATACCACCAGGTTCCTGTGCATGTGGAGGATGTCCCTAAGACCGCTGTTATCACGCCTTTCGGCCTGTTTGAGTTTTTGCGCATGCCTTTTGGTCTTAAAGGTGCAGCACAAACATTTCAGCGGTTGATGGATTCAGTCCTAAGGGGTCTGTCCTTCGTATTTGTGTACTTGGACGACATCCTGGTGGCTAGCAGCTCGGCTGAGCAGCACCTGTCCCACCTCCGTGAGGTTTTTCAGCGCCTGGCAGCACATGGCCTGATTGTAAACACAGCGAAATGCCAGTTTGGGCTGCCAGTCATTGACTTTTTGGGCCACCGCATTTCCGCAAGTGGCGCCGTCCCGTTACCAAACAAAGTGCAGGCGGTGTCAGATTTCCCACAGCCCCAGTCTGTTAAAGCGCTACAAGAGTTTTTGGGAATGGTTAACTTCTATAACCGTTTCCTCCCCAGGGCAGCACAACTGCTGCGTCCGCTCTATGGAGCGCTGAAAAAGAAAAAGCCCAACGACAGCGTGGACTGGACACCAGAACGCCTACAGGCATTTGGTGATGCTAAAGCTGCACTGGCCACTGCTGCCCTTTTGGCCCATCCATCCCCAGCGGCGCAAATAGCTTTAACAACCGACGCATCTGATGTTGCGGTGGGGGCTGTGTTAGAACAGCAGGTTTCCGGGGTTTGGCAGCCGCTTGCATTTTTCAGCCGTACGCTGCGGGACAATGAGCTGAAATACAGTGTTTTTGACAGAGAGTTGCTGGCGCTTTACCTGGCTACACGCCATTTCAGGTTTTTCCTGGAAGGCCGCCAGTTCACTGCATACGTTGACCACAAACCCCTGGTGTTTGCTATGTCAAAAATTTCTGACCCCTGGTCTGCTCGCCAGCAACGCCACCTCGCAGCGGTGTCTGAATTTACTACAGACATTCAGCATGTGGCTGGAAAATCCAATGTGGTGGCTGACTGTCTCTCCCGGGTGCTGATCTCTCCCGTGTACGTTGGCATCGATTTTTCTGCTATGGCTGCGGACCAACGTAGCGACGCAGAAATACTCGAGCTCCAGTCCGGCCCCACAGGCCTCGAGTTGGAGGAAAGGCAGGTGAATGACGGAGGTCCTCTCCTGCTCTGTGACGTATCTACAGGCAGGCCCCGCCCCCTGGTTCCAGTTTCATGGCGACGCCGCGTTTTTGACTCCTTACATTCCCTTTCTCACCCAGGTGTTAGAGCCTCTGTGAAACTGGTCAGCTCAAAGTTTGTTTGGCCCGGTCTGCGTAAAGCAGTTAAGGAGTGGGCAGCAGCGTGTGTTCCATGCCAGCGTGCTAAGGTTAACAGGCACACCAAAGCACCTTTGGAACCTTTCTCCATCCCAAGTCGGCGGTTTGATCATGTGCACGTAGACCTAGTAGGCCCTCTGCCTCCATCACAGGGTTTTACTCATCTGCTGACTATGATAGACCGGACCACCAGGTGGCCAGAGGTGGTTCCTCTGACGTCCACAACATCTGCAGTGGTGGCCCGGGCCTTTTTGTCTACCTGGGTTGCACGTTTCGGCCCCCCTTCAGACATTACATCGGACAGGGGCCCGCAGTTTGTTTCGGAGCTTTGGTCTACCATGGCCAAGGGTCTGGGGACTAACGTTCACAGGACCACCGCTTACAACCCCCAAGCTAATGGTTTGTGTGAACGGTTTCACAGGTCATTGAAAGCTGCACTTCGTGCTGCATTGACCGGTGACAACTGGATTGACCGTCTTCCCTGGGTTTTGTTGGGGTTGCGTACCGCAACCAAAGAGGACCTGAGCTCTTCCCCGGCTGAACTGGTTTTCGGTCAGCCTGTGCGCGTCCCCGGTGAGTTTTTACCTGAGGTACCCTCACCACAGTTCGCTCCACCGTTGCTCCATCTTTCACCTCAGGAGGCCCCTTTTCGTGTCCCCGGTCCGGTACACCATTGTTTACCGCAGTCATTTGTCCCTAAGAGTCTGGAGTCCTCTAAATTTGTTTTTGTCAAACACAATGCACACAGGACACCACTACAGCCTTTGTATGATGGACCGTTTCGAGTTCTTCAACCAGGTCCGAAACATTTCATTTTGGATTTAGGGGGTCGTACTGAGACTGTCTGTATTGATAGGCTTAAACCAGCTCATGTTATGTCAGATGATCAGGTTGTTACGGCCCAAGCTCCTCGCAGAGGCAGACCTCCATCCACATTATTAACGGACGGCGGTCCTTCTTCCGGAAACTCTCAACGTCCATTGGAGCCCGAATCTTCTGCAGACCCTCCTCGTAGCCCTCCACTTCATCAGACTGGTTCTGCAGGGCCCAGGTTCAGCCGTTCTGGTCGTTTGATCAAACCTAAAATGCGGGACTAGTGATGGACCTTACTGGGTGTTCTGGGGGGGCGTGTGTGGTGGACCACTAGGGGGCTCTACTCACACCCAGTGGACCGAAGGCATTACAGGATGTTTTATTGTGAAAGGTCCAGAGGACCGGATGCTGTATGGGATATATAAGGCGGTGTTGGGTGCTTCCCGCCAGTTTAGTAGGAGTTGATTAAAAGTGAAGTTCTGCAGCCTGTCTCCTGTGTCGTCTCTTCACCACCTTCTACAATACCATCTAGGATATGAACTAAGAAAAACATAAACTAGAAATACACTAAGCCCTAATGTAATAGAAAAACATCATTACAAACAGCAGCACGAACATGAGTCTGTATGAGCAGATGGTCACAGATGAACACAGCAACAAGAAAACAGATCAGCATGATGTGATATTTCACAGTGATTATTCTTATTATTTATTTATTCATGAGTCTAACAGCCTCAGGGTAGAAGCTGTTCCTCAGTCTAGTGGTTCTACATTTGATGCTCCTCAACCTCCGTCCCGAGGGGAGCGGGGCAAAGAGTGTGTGTGCTGGGTGAGTGGGGTCTTTCATGATGCAGGTGGCTCTTTTCCTGCATCTCGAAGTGTAAATGTCTGTGATGGTGGGGAGACTGAGTTACAGCAGTTTTGTGTTTATGAGGTTTATTAGTTGTTGCAGCTTCCTGAATTAAGTCAGTTCTAAAAGTTAGTCAGTTTTTTCAATCAGTTTTTTCAACACTTGCTCTTCTCAAGGGTGGATGTCTCCTCTCGGTCTCCGCTTTGCTTTTGCTTTGTCTTGTCTGTGAAACTGTCTGAGAGCCTCTCCTCTTCAAAATCTTCCAAATCATAACTATGGACTTCAATTTGGTCAGTTGGTCCCTCAACACAACTGATAACATTTCTTCAACAAGAAGACAGGCTGTAGGCGAGCTGATTTGCCCTGTTGGCATGCACACAGCTGGATATCTCATCGACTTGGAAGACTTGATGATGTGTCTATCTCTGCTGTCATCTGTGGATCTTAAAGACACATATTTAATTGGATTTATGATAACTGGTTCCTGCTTTTTGGATTCGGCTGGTTCCTGGTCTATCAACACAAAAGGAATACGGGAGCTAATCTGGACCTGGTCAGGCTGCCTGCCTTACATGATGGCTTGGTTCATGTCTCGAGAAACCAGACTTTTGGCTGAATTGTTTACATCTTGGGGATTTTCTCAGGCACGTTCCATTTAGGGCTGCAAACTAACGATTATTTCAATAATCGATTAATCGGTCGATTATTTTTTCGATTTATCGATTCGATGAATCGGGAAAAAACAAACAAACAAAAAAACAAGTTTTAATTATCACCTCTTTATTCCAAAATTTGACTGACATCAAATCGCACAAAAAACAGGTTGCTACTTGACTATTATGTTAGTAAAATATTGAATAATTAAAAAATAAAGTTAGTCAGCTTCAATAAAAAATAAATGTACACAAACATATATACAAATGTATGATTTATACCTGCACAAAATGTAGCTACTTTGTAAAATGTGTTTTTGAGGGACAAGTGTAACCTGGATTAAAGGTGTGGATTGTTTTAACCTGGATGGGGCAGCTGTGGCTGAGTTGTTAGAGCAGTCGTCCTCCAATGCAAGAGTTGGGGCTTGGAATCCACCAGCAGTCACATGCCTAAGTGTCCATGGGCAAGACACTGAACCCCATGTTTGTGCCCCATTGGTGTATGAATGTGAGCTAAAGCTCTGATTTGTCTCTTTAGAATGATTTGTTCTTTGTAATCTAGTAGAGTGCTGTATGAATGGGTAAATGAGGACATGTAGTGCTTTACACTACTATAAACAGTGTAAAGCACTTTGAGTATCAATTAGATAGAAAGGTGCTATATAAGTACAGTACAGTCCATTTACCATTTACCATTACAAGTGTGGATCATTGTGAAACCGGGATAAATGCAGCACACGAAGCTTCAAATAGAAGGGGTTCTTTATTCTCAAAAATAAACTATTCCCTCTGAGTTATGTATAAAAAAAAACAAGAAAAAGTCCGTGTTTCGAACGGCAGCAAGCCTTAGCTTCAAATAAAATGGCGGACCGACAACACGGTTAGCACCCAACAGAGTAGCATGCAGCTGCACGTAACAGCTGAAATCTAACAGCGTGAAAGCTACTGCATAACAAACGGCAGCGGCACTCTACGAGAGAACAAACAGAAATAAAACATTAGCATCGTCTCTATAGCTTCATTCACGGAAGATAATTCAGTTCCAACAATTACCGGACACTAGGATTCTCCTCTCACGTGGCCAGAGTGGTCTTCTTCACCAAGTCCCAGATAAAATGTCCTTCTCTTCCGTTTTTTTACCAGTCCGTGCCATCGTACATAAACAAAGGGTTTTTTCTCTATTTCCGGTCCTTTTAGACCTCTCTGTACCAACAGCACCACATGCTGACAAAAAACAAGAATTACAACCATAGGTGAAATTAAAGCAAAACATGGTTTTTAAAATACATTTGACATGTACCCATTTTTCACCTGGTTACATTCTCCCCTGCTTAAATGTCATCGTCCTCGGTGACAAAGCAACTGCTTTTTACCTCTTTTAAAGCTTCTCTAAAAAAACACAGAACCTAAGCTTGCAATAATCTGTGAAGCCATTTATGAGTTCATTTCTGGCCCCAACACTGACCTAGGTTGGTGATGTGGGTTTGGGTGTTTCCCTACATTCACTCTTCTACTCCTGCGGGGAGCAGGTGTGTGAGCTTGTCTAACGCCAGGAGGAGACACTGGAATCTCACCCAGTTGGTCAATATCGCCTGCTTCATTGTCAACATGCTCAGTCTCCCTCTGTTCAATCACAGGAAGTTCACATTCGGAAGTCAACGGAGTCTCTGCTCGCTTCTGAACACTTTCACCACTAGGACAATTTTCTACACCTGAACCAGGATTTAAGTCAAAAGAAACCTCTTCAATGACTATACCCCCATCATACTCATCAGATGAGGCAGTGTGTGATTCAGTAGTATTTGTCTGTTTGGCTACAGTGTTCTCACTGTGTCCCTGGTTTGTGTCTGGCACATGGACACATGACCTGATGTCAGCCCTGTTAACCGTTTTTGTAGGCCCTCCCTCTGCAGGTCGTACTATGCAAGTTGTGCCTACTACGTCTACGAGTTGGTAAACAACTGGACTCCATGCATCCTGAATTTTGTTACGACCAGCTGGTCTGTGTCTCAGGTAAACATACTCTCCAACCTCAATCGAAGGACAGTACACTTTGTGACTATGCCGAGCAACGCGTTTCGCAGCTTTCTGCTCTGCATACTCTTTAGCTCTTTCATGTGCCTCTTTGAGTCTTTGCTGGTGCACAGCAAGCCAATCAAGATTTTTATCAGGAGAACTTTCATGCGCAAGCAATGCATCAACAGGAAGATGTGGGTCTACTCCATAGAGCAAGAAGTAAGGGGAATATCCGGTAGTCGCATGTGGAGTAACATTGTACGCATAAACCAGCTCAGGTAAATGTTCAGGCCAACGCCTCTTTTTGTCAGGTGGAAGGGTGCGCAACAGTTCATGCAGAGTGCGGTTAAAACGCTCACACTGGGCATTTCCTGTCGGGTGATGGGGTGTTGTACGTGTTTTTTTCACACCATACATTCTACAAAGTTCAGCAATAACCTCCGATTCAAAGTTACGGCCCTGATCTGAGTGAAGACGCTCAGGTACACCGTACTTCATGAACCACTCCTTTAAGAGGACTTTGGCTGTGGTCTCTGCTTTTTGGTCACGTGTAGGGAACGCCTGGGTGAACTTTGTAAACACATCGGTAATGACTAGAACGTTCTCACGGCCATCGGAAGCTGGTTCAAGGAGTGTGAAATCTACTGCCACCACTTCTAAAGGTCGTGTTGCCAAAAAGGATTTCATTGGAGGGTGAATCTTTGGGTGAGGCATCTTTGTGAGAATACAACGCTCACAGTTCTTAACCCATCGCTCAACATCGTTATGCATCCCTACCCAGAATGCTCTCTGTCTCAACAACTGTAATGTCCTCTCTATTCCCTGATGTCCCATAGAGTCATGGACACTCTTCAGCACAGCTGCTTGTAAACAACCTGGAACAAACAACTGAAAGCACTCTCCAACACGATCATCCTTCACCACTCTGTACACCAACCCATCACGTATCTGAATGTGTTTCCATTGTTTCCACAATGATTTGGCAGCACCAGGAAGATTCTTCCTTTCTTGTGAACTTGGCGGGCTACCTCGATCCACAAACTGTTTTAGAACATTTATCACTGGATCTTGACACTGAAATGTCCGCAGCTCTTCCTTGGAGTAACCGGGAAGAGTTGGTGTAGCCTCTTTAGCATGTGAATTGGATTTATCAGTTTCTGCAGCCCTAATCTGGTTTACCTGACAACATTGGACCCCAGCTGTAACCAGCTCGGGCTCAAGGGCAGTGCCTCTACAAATCAAATTGCAAATTGCAATGCAATCATCAAACTCCTCATCATCAGTTGGTTCTGGCTCCCCTGCTAACGGGTGTCGTGACAGTGCATCAGCGGCGGCGTTACACCGACCTGGCCGGTACTGCACATCAAAGTCGAAGGCAGCTAACTGTGCTACCCATCTCTGTTCAATAGCCCCAAGTTTTGCACTTTTTAGATGACATAAGGGATTGTTGTCTGATACCACAGAGAATTTAGAGCCCAGTAAGTACCCCCGAAACTTCTCTACTATTGCCCATTTAAGTGCAAGCAGCTCGAGTTTCATGCTGCTATAGTTTTTATCATTTCGCTCTGCATTTCTCAGCCGTCTACTTGCATATGCAATGACCCGTTTCTTGTCACCTTGCTGCTGACACAAGACAGCTCCTAAACCCTGACCACTAGCATCAGTTTCCAAAATGAAAGGACAAGTGAAGTCTGCATAACCCAAAATCGGAGCAGTCACAAGCTTTTCTTTCAATGTGTCAAATGCAATTTGACTGTTGGTGTCCCATAATGCACTTAGTTTTTGACTAGCTTTGGCTGTAGTAGCAGCTCCTCGACACTGATTCACTAGGTCATGTAGTGGGGCTGCGATCTTTGAAAAGCCCTCAACATACCTTCTGTAGTAACTACATAGGCCTAGAAATGATTGGAGTTCCTTAACGGTGCCAGGCACCGGCCATTCCTTGACTGCTGCCACCTTGGAGGGATCAGTTGCGATACCCTCTGCAGAAATTTGGTGTCCAAGGAATTTTACTTCCTTCTGCAAAAAGTGACATTTTTCCCACTTCACTTTTAATCCAGTGTCTCTCAAACGTTTAAAAACTAGATCCAGCCGTTCCAAATGAGACTCAAAGCTTGGGGAGTACACTAAAATGTCATCCAGATAGACTAACATGATGTCGAATATCAGGTCACTCATAGTTGCTTGCATCAATCTTTGAAATGTTGCAGGCCCGTTACACACCCCCATGGGCATGCGTACATACTCAAACAGCCCAAAAGGCGTGGTGAAAGCCGTCTTATGTCTGTCTCGATCATCCATGGCTACTTGGTGATACCCACTGGCAAGGTCAACTGTGGAAAAGTACTTAGCACCTTTTAGCGCATCAAAACTCTCATCAATACGAGGCAATGGAAATGCGTCTTTCTTAGTTTTTAGATTTAGCTTCCTGTAGTCTACACATAAGCGTATACTGCCGTCACCTTTGCGGACTACCACAACTGGTGAGGCGTAAGCGCTTTCACTCTCCTGTATGATTCCTTTTTTCAACAGTTTAGAGATATGCTCTTGTACTTCCTGGTATTGGTTAGGAGGTATACGACGATATGGCTGTGTGACAGGTACGTCATCCGCCAGCTTGATCTCATGTTTCACCTTATCCGTGTGACCCAGATTCTCCTCATCATCTGCAAAAACATCAATGTAGCTGGACAGCAATGAGCAGAGAGCGACACGCTCTTCCTCTGCGCCCCCCATGTCAAGTCTTTCCAAAATGGCTTGCACCTTACTGTCAGTTTGCACCATGTTAGGGTCAACTGAAACCTGTTCAACACCGGCAGAGATGCGTTGAAACTTTACTTGGCATGTCTGCTCACTCTCCGCAGGATCAACCTTTGAGATCATGCCTAGCCGTGTTCGGGGGCCTAACCACACTTCCTCGGCGGAGAAGTTAACCACCTGGAGCGGAAGAACATGGCTGGTCCTTGTGACAAGTGTTGGGATAACTGCTAATCCAGATGGTAGAGGAGTGGTCACTGGTTCGATGATCAACTGAGAGGCTGCATCTAAGGTTTTAGTGTGACCTTTTACAAACACAGTGGACATCGAGGATGCAGGGATGCGTACTTTGTTTCTTCCTGCAACCCGAACTACTGCCTTTCTCTCAATGCAACCGATCTGTACCTGTTGGAAAGCTGTCCTCCACCCAGAGTCCAAGGATCCACCCAAAGTGTTGTCAAACTCTGTTGTGACTAGCTGTCTGCATCTGTGAATGACATTCATACCGATTATGCATTCTTCAGAAACAACAGGGTTCAGTGACGGCTTCAGGACCAAGAAACCACAATTTGGGATCTTTAAACTCATCGTCTCAATTTCCAGTTCAATATATCCCTGATAAGGAATGTCAAGTCCATTCGCAGCAGTTATTTTAAGCCAACTATTTGTAGCTAGCATGCTCTCATCATCACCAATATATTTTCTGAAAAAATCATCTGTCATAGTACTGACCTGGCTGCCAGTATCTAGTAAACAATGTGCTGACCTGCCATTAAGTTTTAGATCAACCACTGGACATTTTCCTATGGCACGCTCAATAATTTGTTCTCGTGTGATCTCCAGTGTAGGTGAGTCTACGACATGACCCTGCGTTACCCGACTCACTGCAACCAGGGCCTCTCGTTTCCCGACGGACTAGAAATGGGGTACTCATCAGAGTTTTTGTATCTTCTCTGGGGACACTGTTTGGCAACATGACCAGCAGTTTGGCACTTGAAACATATCGGCTTACCGTCAGGGGTAAATCTTGGACCAGTTTTGGTCTGAGATGGTGTCTGGCTACTAGGATTTTTGTTCTGAATTGTCAGCTCTTTCACAGCCTTAGTGAGTTCTGTTATCACTTTCCCTTGCTCAGTGAGCACTTTAAGAACGTCATCCATTGAGACCGACTTCTCATTAGGTCTAGTTAGATTAGTGACTTTATCTTGCTCTTTAAGAGTTTTCATCACATCCTCCAGATGCATTGGATTTTCTGTCTCTTTAACTGCACAGCACTGTGCTTCGGCTTTAACAGTACGGCAGTTATTCACGTTACTCCTAACCGTTTTTGTGCTAGGGGCTTGGTCTAAGGACCACAAGTAAGCCTCCTCACGCACCTCTATAAAAGTGGATGTAGGTTTTCCTCTTACATGTTTTCGGAGTTCTCGTTTCAGTGAGAGGTCTCTGATGCCCTCAATGAACTGGTCTCTCAACACTGCGTTCTCATTACCCATGGAATTAGGATGCTGTTTCCATACCAAACTAAAGGCCTGAGATAATGAATGTGAAAAGTCACGTATGTCTTCACCCTCCTTCTGTTTACAGTTGTAGAAGCTCTGTAAAAGTTGGGCAGCGCTACGTTTATCTCCAAATGCATCTTTTAAGTAAACAAGCAGGTCTTTTACAACATCACCATCAGCTTTGCGTAAACGCACTTCTTCCAGAGCTGGGCCTCTTAACAGCGACAGCACAAAATCAAACTGTTCGGGTGCAGATTGGTTTCTAGCAGAAATTACCCTTTCTACTTCTTCAATAAACTCATCCACACTCCTCCCATCTTTGTCAATGTCTCCACTAAATGGTGAAATGTGCCTTTCTCTGGGTACGTAGACATAAGACCTGGTAGGCTCATTATTTAGTGATGATATGACTGTCATGACTTCATCTTGCCTTCGGGCTAACTCATTTAGTTGTTGTAACACCCCAGCTTGTTCAAGTAACTGTTGTCCCTGCATCTCAATGTTTATGGAACCCTCTTGTTCAGACATGTTCTGAAATTATTATTATTATTATTTTTTTTTTTTCAGTTCACTTAACAGTCAATAGAAGTATTAACAGTCAATATAAATATTAACAGTAAATAGAAATTTATATAGCAAAGGATAAATTGGTCGAAGTCCGGAGTCCACCGGAGGTCCCTGGGCTGCTCCAAGACCGCTGCTGGGCGATGCTTTCTCCCGCCTGGAATGCGCTCTGGTCTGACGATCGCCTCGGCTGAAATCCTTCACGACCACGCCAGCACAGACTGCTCAGCAACGTCCCCCCTCTGGTCTCGAAACAGATGCCTCCTCACCGACGCGATGCCCACGTCCACTCAGGTGTAGGCCACTTCTTCACCACTGCCGTTTGCTAATGCTACCGCTGCGCCGCCATATACATGCACTCTCAGAGGAAAAAAAACGAGAAACCCCACTCCTGGTACCAATATTTGAAACCGGGATAAATGCAGCACACGAAGCTTCAAATAGAAGGGGTTCTTTATTCTCAAAAATAAACTATTCCCTCTGAGTTATGTATAAAAAAAACAAGAAAAAGTCCGTGTTTCGAACGGCAGCAAGCCTTAGCTTCAAATAAAATGGCGGACCGACAACACGGTTAGCACCCAACAGAGTAGCATGCAGCTGCACGTAACAGCTGAAATCTAACAGCGTGAAAGCTACTGCATAACAAACGGCAGCGGCACTCTACGAGAGAACAAACAGAAATAAAACATTAGCATCGTCTCTATAGCTTCATTCACGGAAGATAATTCAGTTCCAACAATTACCGGACACTAGGATTCTCCTCTCACGTGGCCAGAGTGGTCTTCTTCACCAAGTCCCAGATAAAATGTCCTTCTCTTCCGTTTTCTTACCAGTCCGTGCCATCGTACATAAACAAAGGGTTTTTTCTCTATTTCCGGTCCTTTTAGACCTCTCTGTACCAACAGCACCACATGCTGACAAAAAACAAGAATTACAACCATAGGTGAAATTAAAGCAAAACATGGTTTTTAAAATACATTTGACATGTACCCATTTTTCACCTGGTTACAATTGTAACCTGGGTTAAAAGTGGGCATTATGGCAGTGAAGCCTTCGTCTTCAACCATCGACAGAGGCCTCGTGTCAGTGACGTTCATGTAAGGATCTTTCAGTCTCTGCTGCTTGCTGTGGTGTGCATGATGTCTGTCCATCATGAAGGCTGTCATTGTTTGTTTGTTTTCTGGAATGAGAGAGAGTTTATATGTATTATATCATAATTTACAGTAACTCAAGAAATGCCTTGTTTCACTTACAGTGCTAGGTTAAACACACACACACACACAAATATAAAATACTAATTACACACACTTGAGTAGATGAAATAAATTACTGTAATTCCTGTTTAAATGCAATTCATCCTACCATTCAATGCAGTGTCTTCAGAATTTACCAGCAAATTAATAGTTGAAGCTAAATCATTAAATTATCACCATCTTTGTGTTGGATTTATTTATAAATCACATTTAAACACTGCTTGTACCGTTAAATTAAAAATAAAAATACACACGTTCTCTGTCACAGCTAAGAAACAAGCAGCTTCAGCTACCAGACACTGACATTATGTTTTCTCACTTTGAAACAGAACAAATATGGTTTATTGTAGACTTACCTGCTGCTCTTCCTTCATTCACACCGTGGTGAAGTCCGTCTTGTTTACATTTCATCCGCGTGGTTATCTCGTGTCGCGTCGTCACTTTTCAAAGCTTTTTTATCTTTATGAAGCGTCGAGCTCCCACACGTTGGAGGACTGACACAGTTTTCTCTGCGTCGCGTCGTTCATTTGTAAAATAGACTTTGAAAACAGTCTCTGTTCTCCTCCCTCCTCGCTCTGTTCAGAAGCGCTCCAGTTATTTTTTTCAAACTTTATTCAGTCAGCCAGCTTTGACAAAGCTCTACCGGTGAACAAAACGGCTCCGCGGCGCCGTGAAAGAAGCATAATCGCGCGACACAACGAATCGACGATGAAATTCGTTGCCAACGCTTTTAAAAATCGATTTTTATCGATTTTATCGATTCGTTGTTGCAGCCCTAATTCCATTGGTGTGGTCATTTTAATTTGGACATTTCGGAAGCGAGTGGACCGACAACGACTGAAGGTAGATGTCATTAAAGTTCGTCCTGTTCCCAAAACAATCGTGTTTATCTGAAATTTGGCTCCCTGACTGGCCTTGATAGGCCGTCTTATCTCAACACGCCAGCAGAAGTTTTGTAAACTTGACGCTCTCACCCATTCCAACCCTTCTGAGGAATTCCACTGACTTTTTAGAGAAGCCCAGCTGAATAAACATTCTGTCATCATTTCAGGACTCGCCTCTGACCGTCCTCGGCAGCCCCATGAGTGTGCACAGATCTCCATGAACTGAGTGATTCTATCTGAAACTCTGCATGGGCTGGCATGCTCACCGCCTTTGAGTCCCCCTCCCCCACCCTCTGCGTAATGTCGGCGTCATTATGTGCAAGATTTTTTTTCATTAACACATTTTTGACCTTCAGAGGTCAAAAATGTGTTAGGATTTTTTTTTGTCTCCAAACCCTATGTGTCATTTTTCACAACTTTTATTGTCTGTTCAACAGATCTCACTTGTAAAAGAGTCTTCGAGGCTCAGTGTGATTTATATGTTTAAATAAAGGTTGAAGAAGAAGAAGATAATCATCAAATTTGTATTTTCTGAAAGTTTATTAATGTCCATTATTGGATTATAGTGACTGGATAGTCAGTGAACTGTGAAATATTGTGCTAACACACACATTTAATGATGTTGGTGATAAAAATAAAAACGGAAGAAAGTCCAATTTGGATTTACCTGTAGTACATTTCAAGCTTTTATCTCATTATAAATTAGTTTTATTTCCTTTTAATTTAGCTTAACTCTTTACATAACTTTGCTTTCATAATTTTCAGTTTTAATTTTTTTATAATTGTTTCCTGTTGCCTGAGTTTCTTCTTCCCTCAAAGCGAGCGCATGAATCATTTTGGAATATTTTCTAAGCTCATAGTTATATCAGCTGCAGTGTAAAAATCCAGTCTTAACAAACGTGATCCTCTGCTGCAGCAGACATGTTGTGTGAACTTCTGACACTCCTTGTCCTGATGAAATACGGAAGTTTTTGTGTGCGGTGACAGAATGTGTTGAGTCTGCAGAATTTCCAGGCAAAAGTTTTGATTCATCTTTCTAGCAGCCCGACTGTACAGATCACCATCCTGCCTTAAACACACTACATGGGAAGGAAAGAGCTTCCTGAAGTCCATACAGTCTTATATAGATTTGTCTCTTTTTAAATAAGAGACTTTGCTTTTTTTTTTTTATCTCTTGATCACTAATAAAGACGTAATAAAAAATGAGACTTTGACAGAAACTGGTTGTTGTGAGTTTGTGGCTCACAGGATGAAGGTTAGATCCTACAGTTTTTAATAATGAGACTCTGAAAGGCAGACAACCCTCTTACAATGAGAAAAAGTAAAATCAGCTAAAACAAGCAGTCTGTAAACTTTATTTTAAGCCATTTTTAACTATTTCCACATTAAATAAAATTTGTCTAAAGCAAACAAAATTCTACATCCTACAAAAACATATTTTATAAAAAACCTATTCTCACGGGGGCGGCCGTGGCACAGTGGTAGTGGCAGCCGACGCCCGATCGGAAGGTTGGAGGTTCGAATCCCGCTGCCCCCACCATGTGTCGTTGTGTCCCTGGGCAAGACAATTAACCCCGAGTTGCTCCCAGTAGGTCTGGATGGTGCCTTGCATGGCAGGCTACCACTACCGGTGTATGAATGTGTGTATGAATGGGTGGGTGTCTGGTGCTGTAAAGCGCTTTGGGGCTCCTCACAGGGGAATGGAAGGCGCTATATAAGTAAGCTCCATTTACCATTACCATATTCATTCAACCTTTATTTAGGCAGGTTAATCTCATTGAGCCTCGAGGACTCATTTACAAGAGAGACCTGGCTACAAACAAATAATGATGACAACAGCAACAGTAGATTTTCCTTGGACAATCAACAATACACAATCAACAGACAAACATAAGAGAGAAATACAGATTTTTTTAACAAGTTAAAACAAAGATATAAAGGTAGCAAAACCAACAGATTATTAGGCAGATGTATAAAATCAAAAACAGGAACATGTCTGCATTGGGTTTTGCCAGGATTCCAACAGATTCTTAAAGCCATTTAGAGAAATCAAGGTTGAGATCTTCAGATCTTTTTGTAAGATATTCCAGGAAACAGGAGCAGAGTAGGAGAAGGTCCTTTTGCCAAGCTCAGTCCTCACTGACGGAACACTGCAGGTAATCATGTCCTGAGAGCGCACACTGTAGCTGCACTCACACAGAGACATGTAGGAGGAGATGTATGAAGGCAGCAGACCAAGAAGTGATTTAAAGATGAAAATGTACCAGTGGAAGAGTCTGCGTGAGGTTAATGATGTCCAGTTAACCAGTGAATACAGGGTGCAGTGGTGGGTACGGTAGTTACAGCCAGTTATAAATCTTAGTGCACCATGATAGACAGCGTCTAACATCTGCAGGGTGCTTGTAGCATTCCTGTAGATAATGTCACCGTAATCAATGGAGGGAAGGAAAGTCACAGATACAAGGCGTTTCCTAGCATTCAGTGTTAGACATGATCTATTTCTGAAAAAGAAACCCAGTTTAACTTTCAGTTTCTTTACTAGGTTTTACACATGGAGTTTAAAAGAGAGATGTGAATCGACCAGGATACCCAAATATTTATAGGAATCAACAAACTCAATAGGGACACCATTTGAGGATAAAATCAGAGGA
>JBBPBX010013836.1:34089-51796 GCA_038048925.1 Garcialebias charrua
TATGTAATTCTAAAGAAATCATTGAGCCTTTTTTGTTTAAAATCATACAGAATTGACTGTGTTTCACATATTTGTGAAAAAAGGGCAAAATAAATTTCACATTTAGACGTAAATGCAGCACAAGTTGCACATTTCTGTGCTCGAAGAGCTAAATCTTGTATTAGAGGAATCATTTTTCACATTCTTATAAAAACATCGGTTTTTAATATGATGTTTCAATTTCTTCAAATCCATATTGTTCATTAGAAGTGCAAAACTATCTTTGTATTTTTAGCAGTTTTCCATTAATATGTTCATACGTGAATTTTCTGGTGGATCTGGCGAACGACTGTCAGAAAGTTGCATAAACAAAATGGAGAAATCCAACTATGACTCAACCATGAAAATGATCATTGACATTTAAACACGCTTTATAATAAACTTGGAGTCACATTCAGCTGCTTATGGTGTCTGTGCACGTATTGCATTTCTAATAACAGATATATTTCTTAATAACCTGAGGTTACACAGCAGCCTGACCTACTCATAATATTAGTGTTTATCTTCTGCAGAAAGTTCAGGCACATATCAACAAACCTTTGGACAGGAACAGCTTAAAGTATGTTTTCTATAGTCAACGTAGAAATACAATTCTCAGGCTCATGTTGTTTTTATGACTAAGTTACAAGGAGACACCAGAGGAGCCACAGCATCTTGATGCAGAAAAAGCACGATTTTATTCTAATTATTATATTAGGTTTGCCACAATCCACCAAGTGATGAGGGTTTTAGCCATGAGAGGTTTGACTCAGCTCTTGGTGAGCTAAGCCAAAAGATACAGATCTCAGGAAAGAGCTATAAATCCCATCAAAGTTTCCATCATGTGTGAAGGCAGCCCAGTAAACCAAGTCTATGTTCTGAAAAACAAACTTCCTAACATGAGGCAATCCAATGACAGGTTTACAATCCATCCATTCTCTTTACCCCCAAAATATAACAAGAAATATCAGAGTCAGAGATCCTTTATTGTCATTCGCACCACATGTGGTACATGTGATGGAACAAGATTATGTACACAGGGTCCCTACATCCAACAATATAATGTATAAGAAAAACAGTAATGACGTCTAAGATATGAACTAAGAAAAGCATCAACTAAAAATACACTAAGCACTAATATCATAGGAAAAAAAACAGCCACTAGGGAGCACAAGTCAGTGTATCTCTTGTGCCGGTCTCAAGCCCGGGTAAAAGGTAAGGATTGTGTCAGGAATGGCATCTGATGTAAAACACTTTTGCCAAAACCATAATGCGAGTTCATCAAAGCGACACCATACCGGATCGGTTGAAGCCCGGGTTGACAACGACCGCCACCGGTGCTGTTGACAAACAAGGGGCCGGCGGAAATTGTGCTACTGTTAGTCGAAGACTCCAAGGAGGGAAACGTGTCAGGAGACAGAAAGAGGAAAGTGAAGAATGTAGGACTGAGGGTTGCAACTCTAAATGTGGGGACAATAACCGTGTTTCCATCAAGGTTTCTTGATGCGCATTTTGAAGTATCGCATCAGAAAAGGTGAATGGAAACGGCACGATTCGAATTAACTTCCTCTAATTCGCAAAAAAGTTGATACGCTCGCTTGAGGTGGTTTTTGGGTTTTTCGAAACAGAGCTGATGCGCAAAACGAGAGATGGAAACAGATTTGCCGACTCAGTTCTGACGTAGCGAACATTCACGTCATGTGACTGATCAGCTGTTTCCGCTGTAACATCGCTAAAACTAGTTGGCATGACAGAATAAATACAACTTGCCCGATAGCAACACATTCCTGAAATATTCTCTCCATTTTGCCGAGATGTGTGGTTCGGTTCCTGTTTTCAACCGCTACTTCCTGTTTACTGTAGACATGCGTAACGCTGACGTCTGACGTAATGCCGCTTTGCGTGGCCTGGTGGATTCGCTTCAAGCCAGTTGATGGAAACACTTCTGATTCGCATTAATTTTTATTTACATTTTTGCGAATTTTCAAAAATTCGCTCAAAATTCGAATTGAAAATAGATGGAAACACGGCTAATGACAGGCAAAGGTAGAGAGCTGGCTGACATGATGCAGAGAAGAAAGGTAGATGTTTTATGTGTCCAAGAGACCAAGTGGAAAGGCAGCAATGCTCGCAGCATTGGAGCAGGGTTCAAACTGTTTTACCATGGTGTGGATAGAAAGAGAAATGGAGAATGGGTGGTCCTGAAGGAGGAGCTGGCAAAGAATGTAGTAGAGGTGAAGAGAGTGTCAGAGAGGGTGATGTGTCTGAAGGTAGAAGTACAAAGTAGAAGGTCTGATGCTAAACATCGTCAGTGGTTATGTTCCACAGGTTGGATGTGATGGGGAGGAGAAAGATACATTTTGGAAAGATCTGGATGAAGTGATAGAGAGTATTCCCAGGGAGGAAAGAGTGGTGATTGGAGCAGACCTGAATGGACATGTTGGTGAAGGAAACAGAGGGGATGAGGAAGTGATGGGTAGGTTTGGTGTCAAGGAAAGAAACCAGGAAGGACAGATGGTGGTGGATTTTGCCAAGAGAATGGAAATGGCTGTAGTCAATACCTATTTCCAAAAGAGGGAGGAACATAGAGTGACCTATAAGAGTGGAGGAAGGAGTACGCAGGTCGACTACATTCTGTGTAGAAGAGGAAACCTGAAGGAGATTGGAGACTGTAAGGTTGTGGCAGGGGAGAGCGTGGCCAGACAGCATCGGATGGTTGTGTGTAGAATGACTGTTGTTGTGAAGAAGAGAAAAAGAGTAAAACCAGAGAAGAAGACCAAATGGTGGAAGCTGAAGAAGGAAGAATGTTGTGAGAAATTCAGAGAGGAGCTGTTAAAGGCTCTGGGTGGTAAGAAAGAGCTTCCAAATGACTGGGCTACTACAGCAACAGTAATTAGAGAGACAGGTAGGAAGGTACTTGGTGTGTCATCTGGACAGAGAATGGATGATAAGGAAACCTGGTGGTGGAATAGTGAAGTGCAGGACACTGTTCAAAGAAAGAGGTTAGCCAAGAAGAAATATGACAGTGAGAGGACTGAAGAGAGGAGACAGGAATATAAGGAGATGGGACATAGAGCAAAGAGGGAAGTAGCCAAGGCAAAGCAGAGGGCGTACAATGAGTTGTATGGGAGATTGGACACTAAAGAGGGTGAGAAGGATTTGTCATTGGCAAGACAGAGGGATCAGGCTGGAAAGGATGTGTAGCAGGTTAAGCTTATTAAAGATAGGAATGGTAATGTTCTAATAAGTGAGGAGAGTGTGACAGGAAGATGGAAGGAGTACGTAGAGGAGCTAATGAATGAAGAGAATGAAAGATTACTTCATTCAACCTTTATTTAGGCAAGTTAATCCCATTGAGCCTCGAGGACTCATTTACAAGAGAGACCTGGCTACAAACAAAGAATGATGACCACAGCAACAGTAGATTTTCCTTGGACAATCAACAATAGATAATCATAAAGAAAGAGAAAGAAGAGTAGAGGTCATAGAAACTGTGGACCAGGAAGTGGGAAAGATTAGTGAGGGTGAAGTCCGGAAAGCTCTGAACAGAATGAAAAAGGGAAAAACAGTAAGACCTGATGACATACCAGTGGAGGTTTGGAAATGTCTTGAAGAGATGGCAGTGAGGTTTTTGACTCAAATGTTCAAGGGTGAGAAAATGCCTGAGGAATGGAGAAGAAGTGTGCTGGTGCCCATTTTTAAGAACAAGGGTGATGTACAGAGTTGTAGCAACTACAGAGGAATTAAGTTGATGAGCCACACGATGAAGATCTGGGAGAGCGTTGTGGAAGCAAGACTTAGACAAGAGGTGACTATCTGTGAGCAACAGTATGGTTTCATGCCAAGAAAGAGCACCACAGATGCCATCTTTGCTTTGAGAATGCTGATGGAGAAGTACAGAGAGGGTCAGAAAGAACTCCATTGTGTCTTTGTGGATTTAGAAAAAGCATATGACAGGGTGCCAAGGGAGGAGGTGTGGTATTGCATGAGGAAATCTGGAGTGGCAGAGAAGTATGTTAGACTGGTACAGGACATGTATGAGGACAGCAGGACAGTGGTGAGATGTGCTGTAGGAGTGACAGATAGCTTCAAGGTGGAGGTGGGATTGCATCAAGGATCGGCTCTGCGCCCCTTCTTGTTTGCTCTGGTGATGGAGCTACTAACAGAGGAGGTAAGGCAGGAATCCCCATGGACTATGATGTTTGCAGATGACATTGTGATCTGTGGTGAGAACAAGGAACAGGTGGAAGAGAACTTGGAGAGGTGGAGGTATACACTTGAAAGATGAGGAATGAAAGTCAGCCGTAGTAAGACAGAGTACATGTGTGAATGAGAGGGAGGCTGGTGGAACAGTGAGGCTACAAGGTGCAGAGGTCACAAAGGTGCAAAACTTCAAGTACTGGGGGTCCACTGTCCAGGAAAATGGGGAGTGTGGTAAAGACGTGAAAAAGAGAGTCCAGGCAGGATGGAGTGGATGGAGAAAAGCTTCAGGAGTGATTTGAGACAAAAATGTGTCAGCAAAGGTCAAGGAAAAGTTTACAAGACAGTGGTGAGACCAGCTATATATGGTCTGGAGACAGTGGCATTGACAAAAAGACAGGAGAAAGAACTGGAAGTGGCAGAAATGAAGATGCTGAGGTTCTCCTTAGGAGTGACAAGGAATGAGATTGAGATAAGCACAGGTTGAACAACTGGGAGGTAAAGTTAAGGAGGCCAGACTAAGATGGTTTGGACATGTCCAGAGGAGGGACAGTGGGTATATTGGTAGAAGGATGTTAGAAATGCAGCTGCCAGGAAAAAGACAAAGAGGAAGGCCAAAGAGTATGTACAGTTCATGGAGAGAGGACATGAAGGTAGTGGGAGTGAGGACAGAGGATGCAGAGGACAGAGTGAGATGGAGGAGGATGACTCGCTTTGGCGATCCCTGAAGAGGGAACAGCCGAAAGAAGAAGAAGACTAATATAGAAAAACATTACTTTGAACAGCAGCACGAACATGAGTCTGTGTGAGCAGATGAGCACGAATGAGCATAGCAACATGAAACAGATCAGCAGCAACATGAAACAGATCAGCAGCAACATGAAACAGATCAGCAGCAATATGAAACAGAACAGCAGCAACATGAAACAGATCAGCAGCAACATGAAACAGATCAGCAGCAACATGAAACAGATCAACAGCAATATGAAACAGATCAGCAGCAACATGAAACAGATCAGCAGCAACTTGATGTGATTCTTCACAGGGATTATCCTGGTTAGGTTCATGAGTCTAACAGACCAAAGACCACTGATGAAGAAAAATATTAAGGGATTTAATGTTCCCTCGCCAGGACGCGGGTCACTGGGGCCCCACTTGGGAGCCAGGCCCGGAGGTGGGGCACGCTGGCGAGCGCCTGGTGGCCGGGCTTTTACCCATGGAGCCCGGCCGGGCACAGCCCGAAGAGGAGACGTGGGTCCCCCTTCCCATGGGCTCACCACCTGTGGGAGGGGCCAAAGGGGTCGGGTGCAATGTGGGATGGGTGGTGGCCGAGGGCGGGGACCCTGGCGGTCTGATCCTCGGCTACAGAAGCTGGCCATTGGGACGTGGAATGTCACCTCTCTGGTGGGGAAGGAGCCTGAGCTAGTGTGTGAGGTTGAGAGGTTCCGGCTAGAAATAGTCGGACTCACCTCAACGCATGGCTCTGGCTCTGGAACCAGTTTCCTTGAGAGGGGTTGGACACTCTTCCACTCTGGAGTTGCCCCTGGTGAGAGGCGCCGAGCAGGAGTGGGCATACTTGTTGCCCCCCATCTTGGTGCCTGTACATTGGGGTTCACCCTGGTGAACGAGAGGGTAGCCTCCCTTCACCTACGTGTGGGGAGATGGGCTCTGACTGTTGTTTGTGCCTATGCGCCAAACGGCAGCTCAGATTACCCACCCTTTTTGGAGTCCTTGGAGGGGGTATTGGAGAGTGCGCCTCCTGGGGACTCTCTTGTTCAACTGTATGGTCTGGAGATGTAGTCTGAGTGGGCCATGTTCCGCGACTCTATTGTCAAGGCAGCTTATCGGAGCTGTGGCCGCAAAGTTGTTGGTGCCTGTCGTGGTGGCAACCCTTGAACCGCCGGTGGTGGACACCGGCGGTGAGGGATGCTGTCAGGCTGAAGAAGGAGTCCTATTGGGCCTTTTTGGCCTGTGGGAACCCGGAAGCAGCTGATAGGTACCGGCAGTCCAAGCGGCATACAGCTCGGGTTGTTGCTGAGGCAAAAACTCGGGTGTGGGAGGAGTTCGGAGAGGCCATGGAGTAGTGCTGGCCGATAATTCAATAACGATAAATATCGCGATATACTTTTATTCAATAACGATGATATGAAGTTTAAGCATATTTTCGATATTTCGATAGGATTTTACGTTTCACTGACGTTTTTCTGTTTCTGTTCGGGTTGGAGCGGCTGCTTCAACAACCCGCCCGGACAGAAAAAGCTGTGACACAAAACGTGCGTGGTGACGTCGTTGTTACGCAGCGCTCAGTCCAGCAGCAGGCGTTAGCGGTAGCAGGCTAAAAGCTAAGCTAGTCTCCAAAGCGCGTTAAGTTTTCGCTTCAAAACGAGTCAAACGAGTGCTCATGACCGTCAGAATGTGACTGAACAAAGTTTCACAAGCGAAGAGAAAGCAGACGACATCACTGATGAGAGGAAAGACTAATTCGTAGGTGTGGACGTAGTTCGGTTTTGTTAAACTGCAGGTCTCATCTGCAGCGAGTCTTACTCGGTTTCTTTATTTTGCAAAACGTGACAAAGTCGTTCTAACTAGCGGTGGGAACATCTATTCTAACTTGTTTAATCTGAAGAGTTTCCACTCGATAGAATATGATGAGAGTCAGAAGATGAAGAACAATAAAGTTTGAGCCAACGTTTCCCTGAAACTACGACGTAAACAAACAGCCCCAGCAGCGCTGCATGTTTTTTAAATTCAAAATAAAACAAATTCATCAGAAGAAAAAAAAACACTGAATGAAAATGTGCAGAAAGACGAAAATAGTGTTTTAATATCTGCCCCTTGTTTAAAAAATACAAAATAACTACAAACAAACAACAACCTTCACTTCACCTGCACCACACCTTCCCAACAACTTTGATTTAATCATATTTTAAAACATATAAATAGTTTTAGAAATGTTTATGGTGATATCAAGTCAACACAATCCTGTTTCCTGATTTACAACTCAGCTCCTTCAAACTAGTCCTAAATGGAGGTTTTACAAACATTTACATTCCCTTCAGGGTTTAATAACTTTAAACAAATTTTAATTGAATATTTGGGGGGTAATTTTTTTTCAGTTTTATACATGACTTGTAAAATACTATGTTCAACCAAATCATAAAATTTTAATAATTTAAACTGATGAAATATTTGTTGGGTGACCATAGCACTTCCTACTAATAATTCTTATAGCTCTTTAAAAACAAAACAAAAAAAACAGGGTTTGTAATAGTTTTACATGCTTTTCCCCAAACTTCAATACAACAGATTAAATATGGAACAATCATTACATTATTCAATATATTCAAAACTTTGTCATTCAAAAACTATTTTACTTTATACAGTAATGCAATTGATTTTGTTATTTTTATTCTTAAGTAATTTCCATGAGATTTCTATGTCAGCTTCTTATAAATAACAACACCCAAAAGTTTTATTTAATTAACTATGAATTTCAATGCTGTAAATTTTAAAGATGTTTAAAGTTAAAACTATTAATATTGACACAGTTGAGAATTTTATGGCAAGAAAGTTCATGCTCAATAATCCACGTACCAAATCCAATAATTTTCAGTCGGGTCATCTGGACAGTTTCTTTTTATAGAAATTGGATGGAGGATGGAGGGTGAAACGTTTCTATAAAAAAGAAAGTGTCCAGATGACCCGACTGAGAATTATTGGGTTGAGAAGTTTATGTTTATTTGATGGTGATTTCCATCTTTTTGGAGGCTAAATACAAATACAAGGAGAACATTAATTTATTTGTATAGTTTATAGTTTTTTTTAGGCTTTTATATTGTTTATATCGATATCGAATTATATCGTTATCGACCGAAATTAAGAACTATATCGTGATAAAAATTTTGGCCATATCGTCCAGCCCTACCATGGAGAATGACTTCCGTACGGCTTCGAGGCGATTCTGGTCCACCATCCGGCGTCTCGGGGGGAAAGCGGTACGCGACCAACACCATTTATAGTGGGGGTGGCGTGCTGTTGACCTCAACTCGGGATGTTGTGAGTCGGTGGGCGGAATACTTCGAAGACCTCCTCAATCCTACTGGCACGTCTTCCACTGAGGAAGCGGAGCCTGGGGACTTTGGGTCGGGCTCTCCAATCTCTGGTGCTGAGGTCACCGAGGTGGTTAAAAAGCTCCGCGGTGGCAGGGCTCCAGGGGTGGATGAGATTCGCCCTGAGTTCCTTAGGGCTCTGGATGTTGTGGGGTTGTGTTGGCTTACGCGACTCTGCAATATCGCGTGGACATCGGGGGCAGTTCCCTTGGATTGGCAGACTGGGGTGGTGGTTCCCCTATTCAAAAAGGGGGACCGTAGGGTGTGTTCCAACTATAGGGGGATCACACTCTTAAGCCTCCCTGGTAAGGTCTATTCAGGGGTTCTGGAGAGGAGGGTCCGTCGGATAGTCGAACCTCGGATTCAGGAGGAGCAGTGTGGTTTTCGTCCTGGTCGTGGAACACTGGACCAGCTCTACACCCTCAGCAGGGTCCTGGAGGGTGCGTGGGAGTTTGCCCAACCAGTTTACATGTGCTTTGTGGACTTGGAGAAGGCATTCGACCGCGTCCCTCGGGGGGTTCTGTGGGGGGTACTCCGGGAGTATGGGGTACCAGGCCCTTTGATAAGGGCTGTTAGGTCCCTGTACGACCGGTGTCAGAGCTTGGTCCGCATTGCCGGCAGTAAGTCAGGCTCGTTTCCAGTGAGAGTTGGACTCCGCCAAGGTTGCCCTTTGTCACCGATTCTGTTCATAACTTTTATGGACAGAATTTCTAGGCGCAGCCAAGGTGTTGAGAGGATCCATTTTGGTGGCCTTAGAATCACTTCTCTGTTTTTTGCAGATGATGTGGTCCTATTGGCTTCATCAGGTCGTGATCTACAGCTTTCACTGGAGCGGTTTGCAGCCGAGTGTGATACGGCCGGGATGAGGATCAGTTCCTCCAAATCCGAGGCCATGGTCTTGAGCCAGAAAAGGGTAGCTCCGGGTCGGGGAGGAGGTCCTGCCCCAAGTGGAGGAGTTTAAGTATCTCGGGGTCTTGTTCACGAATGAGGGAAAACTGGAGCGTGAGATCGATAGGCGGATAGGTGCAGCATCCGTAGTGAAGCGGGCGCTGTACTGGTCTGTTGTGGTGAAGAGAGAGCTGAGTCAAAAGACAAAGCTCTCAATTTACCGGGAAGAAACCACCGCAGGGAGCAACTCCGATGTCTATAGTGGTCAACTTTCTGAAGTATGAAACCAAAGAAAACATCTTGGCCAAAGCCTGGAAAAAAAAAAAGATTCAAGTTGAAGGGAAGCAGATATTTTTTGATCACGACTACCCCGCGGAGGTGATGAAGAAACGCAAGTCTTACTCTGAGATTAAAAAGAAGCTGAAAGAGGAAAAGATTCGCTTCCAGACGCCACTGACGAGGATACGAATCCACTGGTCGGATGGGATCATGACGTATGACAACGCGGAGGACGCAGCACGAGAGATGAGGAGACGAGGGCTGGAGACACAGGAGGAGGACAGCAGCGGACCATCGTTGGAGGAGAGGATCAGGAATGTGTTGCCATGGCAACGCGTTGGAATGAAGCGCACGGAGGGAGAGAGCGCAGCTGCAGAGGGACCGAGTCAAGATGCTGGAAGCCGAGCGAGGGCCAGGCTGCAGGAGTTTAAAAGATGAAGAAACTTTGTTCATAAGAGAAACGGAGAGGGGGACGTGAGGGGGAGACACGGAGGTAACAAGCTTTTCCTGTCTGTAATCCAAAGTAAAAAAAAGAAAAAGAAACAGGGGGTTGGTTGAACAGAGTTATTAAAATAAAGACATGACTTAATAAGTTAACTGTTATAGTTATTTAAAGGAAAATAATTATACGTTTATTTGACTCTTAAGAAATATGTTTATGTTATAATTTAATTGCCAGCCTCTCTTATTTTAAATACAACAGATGGGACATCTTAAGACAGACTTATTTGAGAAATTATAACACCCTTACCTCCACCCCCCCCCCTCCTATTTATTATTATTTCTTATATAAAACAGATTTCTCTAATATTTATATAGAAATCGACAGGGAGATCTGTTAAAACAGTGACTGTTGGACTTACCTAGTAGGATGGGGACACCTGTTTTAGGTTTACCTCAAATCGCTAGGGGGGGCCCTTTGTACACAACAGGCTACCCCCCACCCTTCCCAACAGGAGGACAGGGCCTTAGGGGAATAAGGCCCATTTTTGTCAGGGAGTTCAGTTTTTTTTTTAGTTTAAGTTTTTTTTGGGGGAAAAGGTTAGTAGTTAGTATTGCAATGGAGAAGTTGAGAAATATTTTAAGGGCACTTTTAGCACTTTGAGATTTTCATTAATGAAAAGTGCGTTATAAATTGAATTCATTATTATTATTATTATTATTATAAGGGATATAACCAATGGAAAATAATGAAATAATGGTGGTGTCATTGAACGTTAACGGCCTAAATAATGTCAAGAAAAGAAATAAAGTCTTAACTAAGTTTAGAAAAGAGAAGATGCAGATTATCTTTTTACAGGAAACACATTTATCCAGAGAGGAACATGACAAATTTAAAAAATTAGGTTACAGGAATTCATTTTCCAGTTCTTTTGGACAAAAGCACAAAAGGGGAGTGATGATACTAATTGCAAATACTTTGAAGTTTGAAATGATCAAGAAAATTGGAGATAAGGAAGGGAGGTTCATAATAATAAAAGGCAAATTAGAAAACCAGCTAGTAACAATGTTTAATGTGTATGCACCCCCAGAAAGTGGAAAGACGTTTTTTGAAAAAATATTTCATCTTCTAAGTTCGGAAGCAGAAGGGATATTGTTACTTTGTGGAGACTGGAATGTGGTATTGAATTATGGATTAGACACAACAAGTAGGAAAGAAAGCAAAAAACAAATCAATAGGTATATGAATAACATGATTTCAGAAGTGGAAATATTGGATGTATGGAGAGAACTCCACCCCTTAGACCGGGATTACACTCACTATTCAGTACCACATGCAGTATACTCTAGAATTGACTACATATTAATGAATAAGGGAGACTTATTTAGAGTGAAGGAATGCAGGATAGGGGTAACAGATGTCTCAGATCACAGTGCAATCTACCTAAAAATTAATTTGAATAACAGGAGGAAAAATACCGTATGGAGACTCAATGAAGGAATATTAAATAATAAGGGATTTGTAGAGGAAGTAAAAGGGGAAATTATTAGATATAAGGAAGAAAATGACAATGGAGAAGTAGATCCGACAATTTTATGGGACACTATGAAAGCAGTAATAAGAGGAAAGATTATTTCATACACAGCATTTATACAAAAAAATAGGTTAGAAACATATCAAAGACAAATTGAAGAGCTGAAAAAATTGGAGCAACAGCATAAACAAACAAATGATCCAGAAACATTGAAACTGGTTAAAGAAACCAGAGGAAAAATAGATGAAATCCTGTTGGAGGAGGTGGAAAGGAAAGCTAGATTTACAAGGCAGACATTTTATGAAGGAGGACCTAAAGCTACTAAAGACCTGGCTAGACGTATAAAGAAACAGCAGGCATTAAGCAATATAAATAAAATAAGAGACCCACTGACCAATGAAATTCAATATGAACCAGAAGAAATTCAAAAGATATTTGAGGAGTACTATATAAACTTATACACCCAACCTCAATTGGAGGGGGAGGAGGCCATGAAAGAGTTTTTGGACACATTAGATCTACCAGCAATAGGTAGAAAACAAAATGAGATGCTGACTTCAAAAATAACTGCCGAAGAGATAAAAAATGCAATTAGTCGGGCTAAACCGGGGAAATCACCAGGAGCAGATGGACTGGGGGCATCATTCTACAAAACTTTTAAAGAGGAGTTAATCCAACTCCTATATGATTCATTTAACTATAGTCTCAAGACAGGTAAAATCCCCCCCTCCTGGAAAGCAGCTATTATCTCTGTTATTCCAAAGGAAGGTAAAGATCAGGAATATTGTCACAATTATAGACCAATATCAATCCTAAATGTGGATTATAAACTTTACACCTCTATCATAGCCAAGAGATTAGAAAATATAATGCAGGATCTGATTGAGGAGGACCAGACTGGTTTTATTAAAAATAGACAAACACAAGATAACATAAGAAGAACCCTACATGTTATAGATCATATACAAAGGAACGGAGACAGCATGATTTTAGTAAGTGTAGACGCAGAAAAGGCTTTTGACAGTGTAAATTGGACATTCCTGTACAAAGTACTAGAAAAATTTGGATTCAATGAAAAATTTGTTAATTGTATTAAATCAATATACCAGGAACCAACAGCAAGAATAAAAATAAATGGTAGTCTGACAGGAAGAATAAAACTGGAGAGAGGTACAAGACAGGGCTGCTGTCTCTCCCCAAGTCTGTTTGCATTATTTATTGAACCACTCGCACAGATGATCAGACAAGAAGATGATGTGAAAGGAGTGGAAATAGGAAGGGAGGAACACAAAATAGGGTTATTTGCAGACGACGTATTATTATTTTTAAAACAACCTAATGTTAGTTTCCTAAAAACAATGAGACTCTTAGAGAACTATGGAAGCTTCTCAGGATACAAACTTAATGTTACAAAAACACAAATTCTATCAATAAACTACTCTCCATCACAAGAGATTAGAGATGTATTCAATCTGAAGTGGAATGAAAAATGTATGAAATACTTGGGGGTAAACCTTACAAAAAAAATAGATACACTTTATGACGCAAACTACACAAAAATAAACTTACATATTAGGAAAGATTTGGATAGATGGTCAGGAGTTGGTTTGGATCTTGGATCAAGAATAAAGATAATTAAGATGAATATTTTACCAAGACTTTTATACTTGTTCCAATCCTTGCCAGTGATAATCCCACAAAATCAATTCATAGAATGGGACAAGTGGATTTCGAGGTTTATATGGAGAGGGAAGAAACCCAGGATTAGATACAAAACTCTGCAGCTCCCAAAAGATAAAGGAGGTTTGGCTCTACCAAGTCTCAAAGAATATTTTTATGCAGCACAACTCAGACCTCTGATATGCTGGTGCAATGATGAACATGTTTCAAAATGGAAAAGCCTGGAAATGGATATGAAAGGTATAGAGGTGAGAAATTTAATATCTCACAAAACATTATTGGGCAAATTAGAAAATCAACTGGATTCAATAACCAAAACTACAATTGAAATATGGAACACAGTGGTAGATAGATATAAATTGGAAAAAGAAACAAGGATCTTGAGCTGGTTTGCTTGGGATTCAAGGTTCATACCGGGTACCCATGATAAAGGGTTTAAACAGTGGGCAAATAAAGGTATAACAGTGATGTGTAAGATGATTGAAAGGGGTAAGCTGCAGAGTTTTGAGAATCTAAGGGAAAAATTTGGATTGGAAGAGCAAGAAAGGTATCGGTACTTACAAATTAGACATTACTATGAAAAGGAGGTAAAAACTGACACAACAAGCGAAATTATTGAAGCCTTTCGGAAGGCCTATGAGGGAAAAAAATGTAGAATAATTTCAACTTTATACAGAGGTCTGATGGCAGGAAAGAAAACTTCCTCACTATATATTAAAGAAAAATGGGAAAAAGAAATGCAGGAACAAATAACTGAGGAAGAATGGTTAAACATCTGTAAAACGCAGTGTACGGCCACCAGCTCCAGGTTCTGGAGAGAATTTAATTGGAAAAATATCATTAGATTCTTTATAACACCAAAACTTCAGAAGAAAATGGCATCCAGCACGCAACCGTGCTGGAGATCCTGTGGACACAGAGATGTGGACCATGTACATATATTTTGGTCATGTCAAAAAATAAAAGGGTATTGGGATAAAATATGGCTTACTTTGAATAAAATACTACAATATGAAATACCCAAAACATGCAAAATACTTTATTTGGGAAATATTTCACACAAAATCATACAAAAAGAGGATGAATACCTGATTAAGATATTGTTAACAGCAAGTAAAAAAGCCATCACAAGAATGTGGTATAAAGTGGATCCACCGACTGTGGAGCGGTGGCTGAGCACTGTGGAAGAGATATTTGTAATGGAAAAACTCACTCATAAATTAAGACTGCAAGAGGCGCAGTTTAACGAAAAGTGGGAAAAATGGACTTATTACAGAAAGAATACACCACCTTCTCAACTGGACAATGAGAGCACTGGAAAATTAACCATTGATTAAGACTGTATGTACAGGTAACCCCCGACCTACGACCCCATCGACCTGCGAACCACGGGACCTACGAACATATCATATTTAATAAAAATATGAAATTACTGTATTAAAAAAAAAAAAAAAAAATTTTTTTTTTTTTTTTTTGTGTTTAAATGTTCTTAATTTCATGTGTACATCACTTTGTTGCAGCTATGGTTGTTTTAAAGGCTTTATAAATAATAATTATGATAAAAAAGATCATTTCTGATCATTTTTGAGCAATCTTGGGCAACAGGAAGTAGGTCTTCAGTTTACACGGTCACAAATTAATGTAGAACACCGGACGGCGTTTTAGGTTCAGTCACTGGGGTCTCCGGTCACAAATTCATGTAGAACACCGGACGCCATTTTAGGCTAGCTGCCGGGAGCCGGCCCGAAGACTGGTGACCAGGATGGCTTCATATGGATTAATTACGAGCTGGAAACGTCTCTGTGAACTTTGTGGATGTCTAAGGCAGCAGCGGATTTATCGCAGATCGTGCCAGGCCGCCACGGGAACACCTCCGGCCAGGCTCTGGCCTGGCTAGCTCCAGAAGCTAACACGGGAGCTAACACGGTAGCCGGCCGAAGACTGGTGACCAGGATGGCTTCATATGGATTAATTACGAGCTGGAAACGTCTCTGTGAACTTTGTGGATGTCTAAGGCAGCAGCGGATTTATCGCCGATGGTGCCAGATAGCTCCAGAAGCTAACAAGGGAGCTAACACGGGACGCAGCAGCGGCTTTGACCACCTGCAAGTAAGAAATTATATTTTTATTTAATTTATATTTTTATTAATGTACTGTATTAATTAATTACACTGTGTTAGGTGTGTTAGGATAGGCGAAGTACGTACTGTACAGTACTTGGTACCACAAAAAAAAAAAAAAAAATACAGGACATCCCCGATTGACGAGGGTACGGAAGGTCTGACCTGCGAACAGATCGACCTGCGAACCGTTCTTAGGTCCCGATCTCGTTCGTAACACGGGGGTTCCCTGTATATTGTACTTCTTCACTGCAAATATTTTAAGAAAATTGCAATAAAAAAAAAAAAAAGAATCACTTCTCTGTATTTTGCAGATGATTTGGTCCTATTGGCTTCATCAGGTCTTGATCTACAGCTTTCACTGGAGCGGTTTGCAGCCGAGTGTGATGCGGCCGGGATGAGGATCAGTTCCTCCAAATCCGAGGCCATGGTCTTGAGCCGGAAAAGGGTAGCATGCCCTCTCCGGGTCGGGGAGGAGGTCCTGCCCCAAGTGGAGGAGTTTAAGTATCTCGGGATCTTGTTCACGAATGAGGGAAAACTGGAGCGTGAGATCGATAGGCGGATAGGTGCAGCGTCCGCAGTGAAGCGGGCGCTGTACCGGTCTGTCGTGGTGAAGAGAGAGCTGAGTCAAAAGGCAAAGCTCTCAATTTACCGATCGATCTACGTTCCCACCCTCATCTATGGTCATGAGCTTTGGGTTGTGACCGAAAGAACGAGATCTCGGATACAAGCGGCTGAAATGAGTTTTCTCCGCAGGGTGTCTGGACTCTCCCTTAGAGATAGGGTGAGAAGCTCAGTCATCCGGGAGGGACTCGGAGTAGAGCCGCTGCTTCTCCACATCGAGAGGAGCCAGTTGAGGTGGCTCGGGCATCTGGTTAGGATGCCTCCTGGACGCCTCCCTGGTGAGGTGTTCCGGGCATGTCCCACCGGGAGGAGACCCAGAGGAAGACCCAGGACACGCTGGAGGGACTATGTTTCTCGGCTGGCCTGGGAACGCCTTGGGATTCCCCCAGAGGAGCTGCTCCAAGTGGCTGGGGAGAGGGAAGTCTGGGCCTCCCTACTTAGGCTGCTACCCCCGCGACCCGACCCCGGATAAGCGGACGAAAATGGATGGATGGATGGAGATAAGCTGTCACTATACTGGTTGGTATGTAATGTTCCAGAGTTGGAAGGAACACTTCAGCAGCCTTACATACTCCTGGAGCTCATTTCCAAGATCAGTCCCAGCTGTTGCTCATTGGTGCCAACCTGCTACAGGAGAAAAAAGGCAGAGGGGAAAAAATGAAATCATACGGATAGATTTGATATTCTTACACTATTAAAATCAAATATTGTTACTTTATAAGCCCAGATGTTTATTTCAACAAACATGCAAATTCGCACACACACATGTATGTTCTATTTATTGCATGACCACAATACCCTTTTTAAAAACATAACATAATATATCCTCTACTTTACATTAAAAAACCCAGTTCTTATCCACATTATGAAACTTAAATAATGATAACAACTGCACTGTTCTTTACACAACTGTTAAAGTCACACTTTAACTCTCTGGCTGATGCCTTGAGCAGTTGCATCAATATTTATTTCCTCAGGATGCCATCTATTTTGTGAAGAGCACCTGACCCACTTGCAGCAAAACACACCCACATCATGATGCTTCCACCCCTGTGCTCAATATAGTTCATGCTTCTCAACTTTTTTCAAATGAAACAATGGCCAACAAGACCAAACAGTTCAAATTACAGACTACAGGACATGTATCCAAAACTTGGAGTCTTTGTGTACTGTGTATTTCAAATTGTATTCTGTTTCTTTTAATGTGCTTTTAGCTTACTTCAGCACCAAATGTCTTGCCGCCCTCTTTGGTTAGTACTGATCTCGCTGCCAATCAGCTTACAAGAATCTACCCATACACATTTGGCCATAAACCAAAATTAAGGTATGTATGTAGGTACTTGTGCACTTGTGTGACTTTATCTCTGTTTTTTTGAGTTATGTTTATTGTCTCATTTGTGTTGGGACTTCCAGGTCCGTGTACCTCCACAACAATAAGTTGAGTGATGCCGGACTTCCTGATCACATGTTAAATGGCTCGGACAACTTGGAGATTCTCACCATGTCCAGCAACTTTCTGCAGATTGTTCCCAGCAACCTGCCCTCCAGTCTTTACCGCCTTCATTTAAAGGTCAGTTAAGAGTCAAACACACAACTACACACACCATAGCATCTTTCTGCTTAAGTGTGCAGTTGCATTTGTAGCAGCATTGCCGATGTTTATTCCCAAAAACAAAATAATAATCATGCCTTTTTTTTTCTGATGCAGAGTAACAAATTGGAGAAAATTCCAGCTGGAGCCTTAGATAACTTGCAAAACCTGAAAGAACTATATCTCCAGAACAACCTGCTCACCAATGAGGGGATGGACAGC
>JBBPBX010013837.1:4331-19939 GCA_038048925.1 Garcialebias charrua
TTTTATGCCGCAAAAAGGCTTTTATTCTGTTTTAACATGTATTACAAACCCAACTGATGTCTTCATTTTACTGATTGAATCTCCTTAGACCTTAGAACGTTCAACTTTGTTTAAAAAAATAGATATTCACGCAGGACTTTCCAAAACTGACTCTGCAGCCGTCACTCACCAGTGTTGCCAGATTGGGCGGTTCACCGCGATTTTCCTTCTGACTTTTGCGGGTAGAGATTGCTTTGGGTGGGTGGGACTCTATCTGGCAACACCGGTCACACCGGTGTTTACACGCGTGTCTTTACATTCGGGGCAGCGTCGGCAGCGCCGTTACCCTCCATCAATGTAGAGGCGTCTGCGGCACCCTCCATCAGTAGTTGGGGCGTCTTCTATAGCAACTTCATCCGGCGAAGCCATGCTGTCCGTGACTCTGACTTGCTAGGGGCTCTGCTAGCATTAGCATTAGCATCTCGCGAGACAACGTTACCTCTCAACGAGAGATATCGCGGGAGTTTAATATCGCGAGATCTCGTACAACGAGATCTCGTTACACCCCTACTGTTTAACTATATGTTCTAAACTTTGAAAACTCAAATTAAAATCTAAAAAAAAAAACTAGCCTTGGAGGAGTGGCACCACTGGCTTGAAGGCACAGAAATTCCTTTTGTTATTTGGACTGACCACAAAAACCTCACATACCTGAGAGACACTAAACAGTTGAACCCCTGGCAGGCATGCTGGTCACTATTTTTCAACCGTTTTACTTACACACTAACATTTGGACCTGGTTCAAAGAATTTGAAACCCAATGCTCTTTCCCACCAGTTTTCTCCTCCAGATTTCCTGATTCTTATGAGAGCATCATTCCCCCGGTATGCATTGTCGGAGCACTCACCTGGCCCATTGTTAAGGAGGTTCACGAAACCCACAAGTTTGAACCGGATCCTGGCACGGGACCCCCTTGTACTTTCTTTGTCCCCTATTCTCTGAGATCCAAGGTACTTGAGTGGGTGCACACGAATAAACTCTCGTGTCACCCCAGTATTTCTCGCACGATGTCTCAAACCAAGACTCACTTCTGGTGGCCTACTCTCTCACATGATGTGAAGGAATTTGTCGCAGCTTGTCCCACATGTGCTATGAAAAAAACAGGAAATCAACAACCTTTGCCCACGCCCAGCCGACCATGGTCTCACATTGCTGTGGATTTTGTCACTGGCCTGACTCCATCCAAAGGTAACACTACCATCCTCACAGGTTCTCAAAAGCAACTCATTTCCTGCCACTACCCAAACTACCATCCACTATGGAGACGGCCCAACTCCTCATCCAGCACGTGTTCCGTATCCATGGCATCCCTTCAGACATGGAGTACATTTCATTTTATGCTTATGTTTATTAAATGATTTAGTGTTTTAGTGTTTAAATGGTTACTGTTGCACCGAGGGACTAAGAGAAATGCAACTTCAATCCTATGTATGTCCTGTACATATTGTAGTTTTGACAATAAAGTTGACTTTGACTTTGACACAGAGGCCCCCAATTCATCTCCTAGGTTTGGCTCTGTTTTTGTAATACCCTATGGGCATCCACCAGTCTCACTTCCGGCTACCATCCACTATCAAATGGCCAGGTAGAGAGGTGCAATCAGGAGCTCGAGACCACCTGAGATGCATCATAGAGCGCAACCCATCGGCTTAGAGCCAGCATTTGGTCTGTAAGAGTAGCACTTGCTGCAGCTCCAAGATGGTCACCAATTATCCCCAATTATCATCCACCTGACGAGCTCCACCACTATATAAGGCTGCAGTCAAGTCCTACTATTCGCTGGAGCATTGATTACGCTTCCTGGTATTTATGCTTCTGGTCAGTATTATGATTTAATGATTGAAGTACTTACCTTGTCTTTGTGTGCCTGCAGTTCTCCTGTTGGTTTTTGGTCCTGCTCTGGTTCACTTGGGTCCTGTTCCTCGTACCTCGAGTCTTGCCCTCCATCCACTTGCCTGCCTTGTTTTTGCCACCTGGATTACCCTCACTGCAGGGGCGGAGTGGGACAACTTTTCAGCCCGGGAGTTTAATGGCCAAGAGTGGCCCATTTTTTCACATTTTAAAAATATTTGGCAAAAATGTAGCCTATAATATTTTTTTAATTGCAATACAATCAACAACTTTTTTTTGGTTATAATTTTTAGTTACATTTTGTTACAATTCAGCAAATCAGGTGGGAAAAAAACTAAATTAGTTGACTTAAAAAACAGAAAATGATAAGTCAATTCTTTGTTGCTCTTTCCATATCAGACTCAAAGATTACTGAAAAACTCAAAACGTAATTTTGTTGGCTTGAACGTTGGCCAGCTGTCATGAGAAGTTTGCACTAAATACAGTGACAAAAAGATAAACCATAAAACTATTTTACATTCAAAATATTAAATTTGAGGCCAGATAAAATGTCAATGAGACCAGATTTGGCCCATGGGCCTCGAGTTTGACATGTGATCTACAGCATCAGTAAGCGCCTAAGAAGTGCACTAGTTTCTGCCACCATATGTGTTACTTTGTCATTGTCAATGGACATAAGAAGTTCTTTCTCTGTGGACATCAGCATAAATGCCTCCAAATGCTCCTGGTTAAGTGTGCTTCATAGTCTATTCTTGATGAACTTGAGAGTAGAGAAGCTTTCACATGCAACATGAGACAACAAATATTTGTATGCCAGCCCTATATAGGCATCTGTGAAAAGGTTATACTGTGTCAATATAAGGTAAACACAGATGACACAGTTTCTGCAAGAAGAACAAGCCCTGCTTTCAAGTTCAATCTCTGGTTCAACCCTGTTCCATCTCAGTACCATCTTGACAGTGGACTCTTCCAGAGGGGACTTTTTCAGCCTATCCCAAGACTGGACAGCTCTGTGTGTAAAGTACTCACTGTGGCTCTCTCATCAAATCTAAGCAGATTTTTGCTTGTTGCTTGAAGTGCTGAGCTCTTGAGTCCTTTAAGCCTCATCTCTGAAAAGTTTTAGGGTCAAGACAAGCAAAATCAGAGACAAGTTTGGCATTGGTTGCAATATGTATGCATATGCATGAGTTTATTTTTATTTGTCTATTAAATGTGTTGCTTTAACATTTTTCTGTCTCCTGTTTTCACTTCACCTCATGCATTTCTGCCTCATTACGTAAATAAGGACTTGTGTGGAAAATTAAAAAAATAATTACATTTAATTACATAACACAAGTCATCTAAGAGTAAAAGTAAAAACAAAAAAATATATAGGCCTACCGGTATTTTAAGCACAGTAAAATGTAAAATTATGAATTAAAATATATAATTTGTTGGAACTAAGCTGGAAAAAAAACATGATGGTCAATTAATTTTTAAAACATGAGATAAAGTTCTAAAAAAGCCAAGTCTGGTCCTCTGGACATTCAAAAAACAAAACAAAGCAAAAAATGTCCAGAGGACCAGACTTAGCTTTTTTAGATTTTTCTACCTGGATTATTGAGCATGCATCAGGGTATGAGATAAAGTTATCTTTTAATTTAAATTGTCCTTTGACGTTTATTTATTTATTGGTCAATTTATATATTTCTGCTTTTATTTCTAATTAGGCTCAGGCTGTCAGTTTAGGTCCCACTTGACTTTCATGCATGTTTAGTGACATAGTACAACGTTGTGACATTAGCTTAATTTATTATGCTAGTTTTTAATTTATATTACCTGTTGCTTCTTCTGTCTCTTTGAAAAAATGTCTGTAAGCTTTGGACATTTGGCAGCTTCCTCTTGTAACGCCTTTCTTTTCTTCACCCTGACTTTTTCAGCTCCACCTGGCCTCTTCCTATCCATTTTTATTGCTAATTAGCAGTTTGGACTCCGCGCTGCTCCACCAGCTGATGTTTTGGAAAATACGTGCTTCGCTGCTGGGTTGGACTGAACCAACGTTGAATTTTCAGGGGTGTTTTTTATCAAATGGTAGCTCCCAAGCTGCCAGCCCAGTGCGGTGCAGTCTCTTAAAGGGATTAGCGCTTTAAGAGGCTGCAGGCTGCAGTCTCTTAAAGTGATCAGTACTCCCTCCCTTTAAGGCTGCAGCCTGCAGCCTAAAGTCAGGGACAAGTCGATTTTGAGCAGATTCATTCAACCGTCATCATTTTCCCCGTGCGCCAATCGGCCCATTCATGACGCGGCCCATCGGGAAAACTCCCGAATCTCCCGATGGCCACTCCGCCCTTGCCTCACTGGAACCTTTGGATTTTCCACTATGCCCACCTACCAAATCCATCTGTAAGGACAAACAAACAAAGCGTCAATGTTCTCTGTTGCCTCCTTGCCAAGCCCTCCTGACCTTCTACTTACTCTTTCAGGAATTCCAGTTGACCACCTGTACATATGTAAATAATTGCCATTGTAAATAATAAATACTATTACCTTTTCCATTCGAGTCTTGTGTCGTTCCGGGTCTCATTGCCAACTGGGTTCCCCGAGAATATAACAATCTGAGGTCAAGAAATTATCATTAGTAACTTTACTAGTGCCGTTTCTGTGCTATGATGACCTCTAAACCCTGAATGAAACTCCTCAAACAGATAATTTCTTTGCAGATGTTCACACAACTGACCTACAAATATTTTCTCTAGAATTTTTTAGATTAAAGTTACATTAGATATACTGTAGGTCTATAATTGGCTAGGATTCCTGAGTCAAGGTCAGACTTCTTACTAAGTAAAGGTTTAATTACAGCAACCTTAAAGTGCTGTGGCATGTAATCATTCATTAAAGACAAAATAAGCAGGTCCAAACTGTGGATGTTAATTAGGGGAAATACATCTTTAAATAGCCTTGTTGGGATGGGATTCATTCATTCATTCAACCTTTATTTACCGTATTTTCCGGCATATAAGTCGCAGCTTTTTATCATTTTTGCATGCCCTGCAACCTATATTCAGGTGCGACCTATTTATGGCTTTTTATAAAATAATCTGATTTGTAATAATTTATTAACAAAAATTAAACTGAGACACACTTTTACAATAATGTCAGCTAACAAATATATTTTTTAGGTGTATATCCTGCTAAAATTATTCATTTATTAAAGAAAAGTTCAGCTCAGACAAATATTTGCTATAATTTTTATCAAACAAATAATTGCATTTTAAGTGTTAATCTTCTTAAAAGCCTTGCTGTGCGCTCCTGTGGCAGACATTTGCAGCAGAGCTAAACACGGTCCATATTTTGACGTAGGTGCGACCTATATTCGGGTGCGACCTATATATGGATTTTTCCAATTCTTTGGCAATAATTGGACAATGCGACCTATATTCAGGTGCGACCTATATTCCAGAAAATACGGTAGTCAGGTAAATCTTATTGAGCCTTGAGGGCTCATTTACGAAAGCGACCTGCTACAAACTAAAGAATGATGAACAGCAATACAAATACATTAAACAGTAAACAAAAGAAAAGAAAAAGTAGCAAAAAAATCAAAGACAGGAACATATCTGCATTGGTTTTTGCCAGGATTCCAACAGATTCTGAAAACCATCCAGAGAGGTCAGGGCCGAGAGCTTCAGATCTTTTTGTAAGATATTCCAGGAAGCAGGAGCAGAGTAGGAGAAAGCCCTTTTCCCAAGTTCAGTCCTCACTGAGGGGACACTGCTGGTGATGATGTCCTGAGAGCGCACGCTGTAGCTGCACTCATGCAAAGACATGTAGGAGGAGATGTATGAGGGCAGCAGACCAAGCAGTCAATCTATCTAGGGATCAAGCAGACATGTGGATGGTCTGGATGGAGCTATTATTTTTGACAATTCAGAGAGCTCAACAGGACAAAAACCAACATGTTCTCACTCCCTACTCGTCATATATTGATGGTTGGGCTCAGGGTCCCTCTGCGTCACATACATGACGCGTCGGGTCACCCCTACTCGTCATTAATTGGTTTGTTTGGGGTTCGACGGTCAAATAAAAAGGGAATGATTAAGTTTAGGGTTTGTTATAAGGTTAGACCTATAAGGTTTACATTTTGAGAGAACAATGCATCCTGTTGCTAAAAAATAAGTAGATATAAAAGTGCTTCACTATCCAAACCGGAAGACAATATCACAGTATAACATTCAATGATATTACCCTGCACACCAAATAATGATGACAAGGGCCGACCTGACGCGTCAAGTATGTGACGCGGAGGGACCCTGAGCCCAAGCATCAATATATGACGAGTAGGGAGTGAGAAACATAAACCAGGTTCTAATCATATTTCAAAAGTTGCCTAACCTGACAGGGAATCAGAGGCAGAAGGATTCTCGCAATGTTTTTTTTTTTTTTTTTGGACGGCAGTTTCCTCCAAAAGACCAAAACATTCATGTTAGGCAAATTAGTAACTCTCTATAAGGTGTGGGTAATAGTGAAAATAGTTGTTTGTCTTGTTTGTCTCTATGTATCACTTTGATGGACTTTCAACCTGTCCAGGGTGTACTCTGCTCTTGGTTTGGTGGTTGCTGGGACTGTACACCAGATCCCTGCCACTCAGAAAGGAAAAGCCAGTAAAGAAAATGGATGGATGTTTGTAAATACCATTTGACTATGTTTTCAAACAGACAATAAACATATCTTAATCAAAAATAACACTTACTGAAACCATTTCATTCTCTAATTTTTAGTTGTAAGTATAGGGAAGTCATGCTGAAAACCTCCAAAGCACCACCGTTGCATCTGTTTTCCCCCCAGAAGCTGTGTCTATGTACTTGACTGGACTGCTGAAATTCCTGGCAAGGTGATCATCCCTCTTTCTTGACTGTGATCTCACTTTTTCCGTGACAAAGACAAAACAGGGGGATTAAATCTCCTTTCAGTCAGTCTCATCTTCACCTTTGCACAGATTCCATCATATTGTTGCTGCTAGACTCTTTGCCCCAGGCCTGCTTCCAGCCTCAGGGCAATCAGCTGCTTCCAGACACCAGTAACAACATTTGGCACATACTAGAGCACAAATAGATAATAAATAAATATAAAAAATATATGTATTAAAATAAATTAAATAATAGGGTTATGCAAGTAATATGCTGAGGTTATACTTGCCAAACAACAGAAAACAACATTAAGAACTGATGGAACTATTGTAAACTGCATTGTTATTTGACTAGGGCCAAGGCAATGACATCCATTGCAATAGGTTCGACAGAAATATAAAAACACATCTAATTGGATTATGACACTGTATGCTTTGCAACATGTTGTGTTTCTGTCAAGCTGTCTCATTATCAGTGCAAATTGGATGATTTTCTCCCAACAGGTAACTACAGAACAATCAAACTTCCCAGAAGAAAGCACTGGTGCCTGGCAGGTGGAAATACCTAAATTTTTCTGCAAACACAACCATGCAAATCAGTCAGCTGACA
Organism: Garcialebias charrua; assembly: GCA_038048925.1. Lineage (NCBI taxonomy): Eukaryota > Metazoa > Chordata > Actinopteri > Cyprinodontiformes > Rivulidae > Garcialebias > Garcialebias charrua. Next base: position 11,714 of record JBBPBX010013837.1, read on the forward strand.
CAGCTTGGAGGAGTTCCTTGTAAAAACTGCATGGAAATTTCAAAATATTGGAAGGTATGACACTTCTTTGAACAATGCAAAAGCAAATACTATAGATGGATGTGTGCCACCAAATGCTCTCATTCCAGTGAGCTAATGCTATGCTTTTGACTATGATGTTATCAGTTCAGCTTCTTCTATTGTGCTTTTTCTTTTAAATAGGAGAAACATTTTCCCAGTGGACTGAAAGGTTTTCTTGAGCAGGCAGATGGGAAAGTATTGTTGACAATAAACTGTTCCTCTTTAAGGGATTTTTTGTGACAAGGTGGAGCTCCCATCACTCGAAATAGCAGCTGTGTGCTGTTAACAAAGGAGCCCAGAGCAATGTTTGTTTCCATTGAAACAGGAGCAACTTTTTCTGTCTATGTAATGAAGAAGCTTCTGGCATTATACGTTTACTCTCATGTCTACTGTCATCTTAATACAATATTTTTATTATAGAACTTTGTTTTTTTCCAAAACAGCGCTTGTGTTAAATGTTGTCACATCTACTGCTGTTAGTTGCTGTTTCATCCTATTATAAATTACTGTAAATAAAATAAAATAAATCCATCAAGTTAGATTATAAACTAATGTGTAAAACACATACTAATTTCAGCTTTTTACATTAAAATTAAATTAAGCTGTTTTTCATTTACATGTCATGAAAGCCTTTCATGACATGTAAATGAAAAACAGCTTAATTTAATTTTCATTGAAAGGTGAAAGTAGCACTTTACTAACACTATATTCAATGAAGGCTCTAATGGAGTTGATGGAACACATTACCACGGCCGTAGATCAAAAACAATATTGTGTAAGTGTGTTTGTTGATCTAAAAAAGGCATTTGACACAATTGCTCACACAATACTACTTGAAAAATTGGATAAATATGGTATCAGAGGACCGGCTTTGGAGTGGATACGTAGTAATTTGCAAGATAGAAAACAATTTGTACAAATAGATGAAATAAAATCTAGCCTTTGTGATATATCATGTGGAGTACCGCAAGGCTCTGTACTTGGTCCTAATTTGTTTATTTTGTATATTAATGATTTAATGGATGTTTCTGGTATCCTTAAATGTGTTCTTTTTGCTGACGACACTACTTTCTGTTATTCTGGTAATGACTTGGAGCAAATGTTTGAATTGATGAAGAAGGAATTTGTTAACATACAAACTTGGTTTAATTTAAATAAGTTATCATTAAATATATTAAAAAAAACGAATTATATGATTTATCAGTAATAAAAAGATAACTACTTCAGTTCCTTTCAGAATCGACGTTGTTGAAATATGTAGAGTAAAATAAATGAAATTCTTGGGTGTAATCACTGATGATAGACTGTCATAGAAGCAACACATGAATTCCGTTAAAATTAAAATATCCAAATCCAAACTATATAAGGCAAAGGACTTGCTTAATCATAAAGCTTTGTATTTGCTGTATAATACAATCATAGTACCACATTTAATTTACTGTGTTGAAATCTGGGGTACAGCATGCAAAACTACAAAGTACAACAAAACCTATTTTAATTTGACAGAAAAGAGTTTTACGAATTATAACAAGAACGCATTATTATCATCCATCTAGTGTATTATTATATAAATTGAAGCTGCTGGGATTTTATGATTTGGTGGAATATAATATTTCTTTACTAATGTATAAAGCACAAAATTACACTCTACCTTCTAATATTCAAAAGCTTTTTGTAAAAAGGAAAAGTTGTTATAATTTAAAGGGAACTGACATTTTCATTAAACCACAATATAGAACCAGTTTAAAGCTGCACTGACATCATCTTGTAACTATGCATCATATCGCACTACATATATATGTTTTATCATTCAACTATGTTCGTTTTTGCAAACAAACTTATAAATATACAGTATTTAATTTTGATTTAAAATTGATTTTAAACTTTGCGCCGTGTTTATTAATGGGAAATCCGATTTCACGCGAATGTAGCATATGTGACGTAAGGAGACGTAGAGGGCTCCGGTTTTTAAAGACGGACAATTTAAAACCCGACAAATTTATAATCAATCTAAGTGAATATTTGAGCTACATGTCTTCAGTTTGGGAAGCAGAAAGTTAGATGAACAAGAAACAGCAGGTTCTAATTTAGGTCTGCACCCGTATAAACAGCCGATTCACAGACGAATGTCCCAACACAGGAGAGCCACCTCCTCTGGACAAAACTCAGTTGTTCACCTCCACCTCATGGACAATGGTCACTCATTTGAGGACCAGAATGTTCACATTTTGGACAGAGAACACAGATGGTTTGAGAGGGGTGTGAAAGAAGCTGTGTATGTTAAAAGGGAAAAGCCTTCTCTTAACCGAGGGGGGGAGCCTCAGGTTTCAACTTTCAAAGACATATAATGCAGCTTTAAATCTGATTCCCAGACAGTTCACACCTGTTGAGAACAGAGTAGCTGCTTCTGTGAATTAGAGTAACAAAAACCTTAAGAAACCCCCTACTGTTAAGGTGTGATCTGTTGATTCGTCAATTTACATAGGATGGGTATGTTATCTCAGGTATGTGTGGGCGTTATCTCAGCTTCCAATTTACATAGGTTTGTGCGTGGCATGTCAGCCTGTTTATAACTTCACTGCCACACAGCCTGCTTCTTTGAATTGAAAAAGCCCTTTGGATAGAGGGTGAAACGTTTTCTGCAACAAATAAAGTCCAGTTGTTTTTGTATTGAACGCTTGTTCTGAATGTCCCCTGTTGCTTAAGGATTTGAATAGTTAATGTTTGTAGTTTTCGAGATGACTATTTCTGGACTGAATTATTATTATTATTTTTTAGAAGTCTTTATTCATTTCATAACAAAATTAAAATACATAACATAACAAATAACATATATTTAACTACAAAACATAGTATATATAAAATGAAAGGCAGCAGATGAAGAAAAAAATCTTATAATATCTGCTCCTTTGTTATCCAATAAACCAATAAACCATTCAAATAAACATATTCAAAAAATTGTCAAAACAAGTAAATAACTCAAGCTATATTTCAAATATTTAACACTTTTCATGAAATACATGAAATATATTCATATGTATATTTTTTTAGCATATGGACTTTTACCAGTTTCTTAAATATTGAGATTGATTTAGCTTCCTTAACAGCTAACTCTAAATCGTTTCACAGTCTAACACCTTGAATTATGGTAGATCTTCCCTTCAAACTGGTTCTGAATTGCGGTTTAAGAAAACCATATTTCCCCTTAAGATTATAATTACTGGATCTTTTCACACAATTATTTTGGATATTAGAAGGCAATGCATTATGATGTGCATCTATACATAAATGACAAGATGTTATAATCCACTAAATCAGGGAACTTCAAAAACTTCAATTCACAAAATAATATATTTGATGGATGACAATAATGTTTACCCTTGATAATTCTTATAACTCTCTTCTGCAATATAAAAATGGGCTTTGTAATTGATTTACATGCTTTTCCCCAAACATTAATACAGTAAATTAAATGTGGCACAACAATTGTATTGTACAACAAACACAAAGCTTTATCATTCAGTAGATACCTGACTCTATAAAGAAATTTGATCTGGAAATGCAAATAATCTGCAGGTCCAGATGAACTTCCACCCTATTTCTTAAGGCTGGTTGCTCATACCGACAAAGTCCCTGTGACCCACATCTTTAACTCATCCATGAGACAAAACTCCATTCCAGATGCTTGGAAAACTGAAAGTTATGCACCATAACTCATGTTCCCTGAAGGAAGGGAACGAGGTGCAACATACTTGCTATGGGAATTGCGCCCCGCGCAATTACCTGAAGGAATATACTCATGCCTTTACGGCTAGGGGCGTCACCGCCGCGCCAGAGGCCCCGCCCTCTGGGTACTTAAGCGGCTTGCGCCCCTCCGTCTTTCTCCAAAGTTGCACTTCACCGAGATTTCAGCATTGAAAAGGGCCAGCTATGTTGCACCTCGTTCCCTTCCTTCAGGGAACATGAGTTATGGTGCATAACTTTCAGTTCCCTTTCAGTCTGGTCTCTCAGTGCAACATACTTGCTATGGGAACGTAATCCATTCACGCCCTTGAAATGCTGAGTAAAGTGCATGCTAGAGTGAACGTCTGTCCTTGACCAGCAGGCATCCCAAGGCTACTTTCTACTGTGTGTTAGAAAGGACAGCCTGAGTGACGTCACACGCAGTAACATCCAAACTGTAATGCTTTGCAAAAGTATTTAATGAGCTCCAATTCACAGTAGCGCAGATGTCTGCGACTGGTACACCCTTTAATAATGACCAGGAAGTGGCCAAGTCCCTAGTGGAGTGAGCATGCACTCCAGAGGGTACCTGTTGACCTTTGCTACTGTACGCTCTTTTAATGGCCTCAGTCACCCAATGTGAGAGGCGTTGTTTTGATAGGGCCCTCCCGGTAGCAGGTGCTACAAAGCAGACAAACAGTTGGTTTGTTTTCCTCCATTCGGCTGTTCTATGCATGTAGGTGCGTAAAGCCCTCACTGGGCAGAGAGCCTGTAGCCTTTCCTGTTCCTGAGTCAGGACAGGAGCAGGTGGAAAGGAGGAGAGATCAAACTCTGGACTCCTATGGTTCAAAGTCAAGACCTTGGGAGTGTATGCGGGATTAGGCCTTAGTGTGAACTTTGACCCGTCAGGGGTGAATATGGTACACATTGGATGTACCGACAATGCATGGAGGTCATCCATGCGTTTCGCCGAGCAAAGTGCCAGGAGTAGAGCAGTTTTATAAGATAGTAAATCTATCTTAACCTCGCTCAGTGGCTCGAATGGAGGGTCACAAAGAGCCCCCAGGTCCAGGCCAAGATCCCAACCAGGGGTCAGGGTCCTGCTGGGTGGTTTAGTCTGAAGGACACCCTTCATAAATCTTATTATGATTGGATGTGCTCCGGGTGTCCTATGTCCCCAGCCTTCGTGACAGGCTGAAATAGCTGATAGGAAAACTTTAATCGTTGAATAAGAACAACCTTTTTCCAGTAAGTCCTGAAGGAAAGTCAGGAGCTAAGCCAAGTCGCATGCATAAGAAATAATATTTATTTCTGAGCACCATGCTTCAAAAATACGCCACTTTTGTACATATAAAGATTGTGTTGATCTAGCATGGGCATTTTGTATGGTTAATACCACATTTTCTGGCAGGTCTGATGCCATCAACCTGTTCTTTTCAGCCAAGAAGCTGAGACTTTTGGTAGTTCCTGGCCTAAGTGGCTGTACTGCCCCTTCTGGTGACACAGAGGCTGTTAACCCCTGGGGGTCAACCAGGTTGGGAAGGAGGCCTCCTTGCCGATGTGCCCCCAAGTTACCTTGCTCAGGCTTAATTGAGGGCAGATGTAACCTGTCATCCTTATTAGACAGGTTTGGAGTAGAAAGTCTATTTTCCTCCTTCAAGTTTGGAGTCCTTGGGTTGTGAGGCTGCGGGTTATGTAAACGAGCAGATCTCCTGACTCAAATCTGTTTTCTGGGGTGGTCCAGTCTACTGGTCCTTGGCTTTAATGGAGCGTTGGTACCAGGTAAACCGACTGAGGTCTGTGTTTCACCATTTGGGAGAATTATTTTTGAAAGCAGATTTGGATCAGCACAGAACGGGAGGTCACGTGCTGTCTGTCTACTGCTTAGGCATTGCGTGTCACTCGTTAATAACAAAGGAGCAGCTGCAACGTGAGAACGTGTGGGTGTTCCTTTTGGTTTGGCAGACTTCAGATTATTTGGTGATAAAGAGCTCATTCCCCTCGAGAAACAGGAAAAGAGATCTGATCAACTCTGACTTGTTTTCATCCATAGCAAGCTGAACACAGTCACTGCTGTGAAGGTGTGAAGTTTGTGGCTACCTAAGGGCGTCTGATGTAGCCTCCCCGTCGTCAGACTCTGTCAGCTTGCCTCCCTGAGGTGCGGACATGTCACGTGTTCGTCTGGTTAGTATATTGCTGTCCCATTGTTCACAATGGAGCGAGGGCTTGAGCACGTGACCCTCCTCACCTGTCTCCCTGAGAGGTGTGGGGAGTGTTTACAGACGCCTCTGTGTCTGCTCACTGCAGATGAATCAGATGCACTCTGCTAGGGTTTATTAATTATTCTAATACCCCGTGGGCCGTGAGGGAGGGGGGAAAAAGGCCCTCTCCCTTTATGACGGCTTGCAGGCCAGAGGGACCTGTTTTGCTGAAGGTATTTGTGTTGTTGTTGTTGTTTTTTTGAGTCAAAAAAACAGAGAGGAGCTGTTTCATGAACTTTATTCATGCTTATGTGCAATGATGTACATGATTCTATGTCACTCACAGCAGAGAAAGCATGATTTGTGCATGCTTTAAATAAACCAGCTTTTTGTACTGTGTTACAAGCAAAGTCTGGATATGAAGGGATCATTCCCGTTGCCACGTGGCAAACCTGTTTTTGCTCCATGCATGCTCGGTGCGAGGTTGGCCCAGCGGGGGTCTCTACCTAGGCTCCTCCTCGTATGCTAGCCGCTTCTGCCGTAGGGCATGCGTTGCCGAGTGGTGCAGAGACTGCGCAGGTCTGCTTCCAGCAGACTCCCTTGGGTGGCGAAGCTTCTCCGAGGAATGCCCACCCGGAGAGCTTCCGCCTGTCTGCGTCTTTGGTCTAGCTTGGTCTGAATTTGCTCCAAAGCTTTACCAAACAATCCCGCCGGCTCTATCGAGTGGTGGAGAAAAGGCACCTTTTGTCCCTCCGGTAGATCCGTTAAAGTAATCCAGAGGTGGCGGATCGCGATGACCACTTCCGCCATTCCCTTGCCTTGTGCAACAGCAGCTGTCCCCATCATACAGAGTGCAAAGTCTGTTGCTCTGCGGGCTTCATCCAGCAATTCGGCAGCCACCTGCTTGTCCGTTGTTGTTTGGAGCTGTTGCAGTTTTTCGGCCAGGTAAGCCTGCATTAACACGGACGCATTCATGGCGCGTGCCGCGAGTCCCTGGGCCTTGTAGCATTTCTCGAGTAGAGACGCTAAGGCTCGACAAGCCTTGCTGGGAAGAGTTGGTTTTGTTCCTGATGATTTAGGAGCCAGGTGAGACACTAATGTGTCCTCAATCTGAGGCACGTTAGCTTTTCCCACTTCATCCATCCCATCTACGTCAAGGATCTGTCAGAGGGGAAGAAGCATAGGGGCTCTTGGTTGAGTCCAGGTGCGAGTTAGTTCTGTGAGGAAGTCCGGGAACATGGGCATCTTTTGCCTCGTGGCGGCCTGCTGCTTCGAGAAAAAATAGTTTTGTGCCAGCCTCGTGACCTGTTGGCGAGACTGAGGTTCAGGCCATGGGATGTGCAATGCGTCCGTTGCTCTCTGGCACAAGTCGAACAGAGCAGGGATGGAAAAGTCAGTTTCTGGGAGCACAGGTACCAGGGTCTGGGAGAGATCTTCACCCTGATCCTCCAGTTCCACGTCTGCCTCCTCCGTTGAAAATTCGCCCGAGGCTGAAATCGAGATCCCGTCCTCGTTCATCATGCCCCGGGTGTCGAACTCGACGTTAGGTCCACCATAGGAGCCAGCACGTCAGGGCTGTCGCCCCATTCGACTCTTGTGCTGTCATGTAGAGCCATGTTCTCTAGCTCCGGCGTGGGAGTGAGGGGCTCTGTGGTGTCCGTGTCCGCTGTTGTCGCTGAAGCGTCCATGGCTTTGGCGACGAGGTCAACCCGATGCCGTAGCACCGCATCCATCATGAGGATGCAGTATGGGCAAAAGTCGGGCGTATCCAGTGCTGTTTTTGCATGAAGCATTCCCAGACAGACTGGACAGGCCTCGTGGGTGTCTGTTGCTGCGAGGGAAAAGTTGCATCCGTTGGGACAGGCGCGCGAAGTTAGGCTCGCCATCCCGCTGGTTTTCCTTGGAAGTCTTGCCTTTCACTTTCCTTTCTCCGGACGCATTCCGAGATGAGGCGAGCGAGTCCTTCCAGAATCTTTTTACTTTTTTTCTTGAAATGTCTCCTCCGTCGCGTCACTTTCGCTGGCTAGCTCGCTAAGAGTTAGCGAAATAGCTTTTTTTCCTGTGGCGTAGTTAGCGTCGTCGAGCAAAGCAATCTGTAGAGAGAGGAGAAAAAAATACTTCTGGGTTAAGGGAAATGTGCCGGACTAGCTTTCGCTAGTCCAGCAGTACGCATGAATAATTCTCTGTGCGCTCTGTGCAAGGAGCAAGCTCACCTTAAGTTGAGCAATGAAGCAACAAAGAA
>JBBPBX010013837.1:21653-34568 GCA_038048925.1 Garcialebias charrua
TTTAGCTGTTTTTATATAAAAGTCCAACCAAGGACTGAGTTTGAAAGTTAGCCTTTGGCTAGAAAACCTTTGTACAAAACAACAGTTGCTTCGTTTTTAACATGTAACATTGTTTATTGTGCTGTCCTTGATCAAATAAACTTGAATGAATGAATGAATTCTTTAATTTTTTATTTTACTTTAAAATAGAAAGCATCACTTTAAACTAAAGGACTTGAATACTTTTTTCAGTCTCTTTAGACAAATGAGAAATACAAACACAAAAACAGTTGTGCCCTTTCACAGCAATGAAACCAATTTCTTTTTTGGTACACATGCAGTCAAAGATAGCCCCACTGAAGTTCTTAGAGCAACCCAAATGGAAACTCTCACCACTGAAGGTGAAGTGTCTGAAAGTTGGCCAGTTTTCATTGTTTAGCACAGCATTTATTTATTTATTTTATTTTATTTTTTAGTATAGGTACTGCAGCCATATTATATAAACCCCATAAAATGAAGACTAAACACATATTAAACATGAAACAAACATCTGACCCCCAAAACAGCAATAAATAAAGGTACAAAGCTAAAAACTGGAGGCCTAAAGAAACAAAAAACAAAACAAAAAAGCTGCACCCTTCCTCATAAGATATTAGTTTTCATGTCAACAAAACCTAAATGTTATTTAGACTTTAAACTCATGAAATCTAGAGGTTATGCAACATAACCAATGTTCCCTGAAGGAAGGGAACAAGGTGCAACATATGATATGGGAATTGCGCCCTCGCGCGGTTCACCTGAAGCATTACAGTCACGCCTTTTAAGGCCAGTGAGACTTCTACGTCACCAGAGGTCCCGCCCCTCTGGTATAAATGACGCAGCACGTCTCACGTCCGCCATCTGCAAGCACTTCGCTGAGCTTAGGCATTGGAGGGGCCAACATGTATTGCACCATGTTCCCTTCCTTCAGGGAACATTGGTTATCAGTTATGCACAATAACTCACGTTCCCTGAAGGAAGGGAACGAGGTGCAACATATGACTTGAATAAGGCAGGTGGGCGTCAGCCTCAGCAATGTGGCCCCGCCCTTTTTGCATAAAAGGGGCTGACGTCCAGCCTTCTATCTCAGGGTGCACTTCACCGAGCTTGGGCATTGAAAGGGAAAACATGTGTTGCACCTCCTTCCCTTTCTTCAGGGAACGTGAGTTATGGTGCATAACTTTCAGTTCCCTTATCAGTCAGTACACTCAGTGCAACATATGACTATGGGAACATATTTCAATCACGCCCTGAAAATGCTCTGGAAATGCATGCTTGTGAGAACTTATGCCTTTATACTGCAGGCGTTTAGCTGTTCTCTACTCTGTGTTAGAGGACAGCCTGAGTGACATCACATGCTGTGACATCTAAACTGTAGTGTTTTGCAAACGTGTTTGATCATGCCCAGTTAGCAACTGCATATATTTCTGCCACTGGTACACCCTTGAAAAGGGCCCATGAGACAGCCAGGCCTCGAGTGGAATGAGCATGTACCCCAAACGGCATCTGCTAACCTTTACTGCTGTATGCCCTCTTAATGGCCTCAGTCACCCAGTGTGAGCGACGTTGTTTTGACAGGGCTCTGCCAGCAGCTGGATTAGCAAAACACACAAACAGCTGGTTTGTTTTTCTCCAACTGACAGTTCTTTCCATGTAAGCACTCAGGGCCCTAACAGGGCAGAGCGCGTTCAGCCTCCTCTGTCCTTCAGTTAGGACGGGGGGGGGAGGAAATGTTGACAGCTCAAAGTCCAGACTTCTGGGATTTAAAGTTGGAACCTTTGGCACATATGCGGGGTTTGGACGCAGGGTGACCTTTGACCCGTCTGGGGCAAACCTGGTACACATTGGGTGTACAGATAAAGCGTGGAGGTCACCCACGCATTTAGCTGAGCAAAGAGCTAAGAGCAATGCAGTTTTATAAGATAACAAATCTATCTTAATGCTGCTAAGAGGCTCAAATGGAGGCTCACACAGAGCATCCAGGACTAACTGTAGGTCCCACTCGGGGCCAGAGTCCTGCTGGGAGGCCTTTTCCTCAGTACGCCCTTCATGAAACGTATCATGAGAGGGTGGGCACCAGGAGATTTACCTCCCCAGCCTTCGTGGCATGCCGAGATGGCTGACAAAAAGACCTTAATGGTGGAGAAAGAGCGGCCCTTCTCCAGCAGGTCTTGTAGAAAAGTGAGGAGCTGGACCAGGTCACAGGAATATGAGATAATATTCCTCTCTAAACACCAGGCCTCAAAAACACGCCATTTGCGAGCGTAGAAAGTCTGAGTTGACTGAGCTCTCGCTCCCTGTATTGTGTTTATAACGTTACTGGGCAGGCCGGAGGCCATTAGCCGGTTCCTCTCAGTGGCCAGGCCCAGAGATGCCACAATTCTGGGCATGGGTGAAGGAGCTGCCCTTGGGCCTGAGTCAGCAGGTCCCTGTGGGGGGGCAACTGCCATGGTGTCTCCGACAACAGTGAGATCTCTTCTGGGAACCACGGTTTCTGTGGACATCTGGGAGCTATCAGTATCAGGGAGAGAGCTCCCTTGCATACGCGCTCCAGCGTCACCTGAATCAGGGGGACGGGGGAAACGCATAATACAGCTCCCTTGTTGGCCACTCGTACGCCAGGGCATCTGTTCCCAGCGGTGTGCTTGTCTCCTTTATCGAATGATACAGGGTACAGTGCGTGTTGCTGCTGCAGGTGAACAGATCTACGGATGCCCGCCCATATCGTGCCCAGATCTGGTCCACGGTGCGCGGGTTCAACCTCCACTCTGAGGTGAGGAGGGGCCCTCTTGAGAGGGCGTCTGCCTCATGGTTTAGCTCACCTAGGATATGGGTTGCTCTCAGCGACAATACCTGGGAGCTACACCACATGAGCAGCTTGTGTGCAGGCCCGTATTATCAGATGGGCCAACTGGGCACAGGCCCAGGGGCCCACGCCCACCATGGGGCCCACCGCAGGGAGCCCACTGCAGTTTTGGAGAAGAAAGAAAATAAAATATCCTTAGATTTTAAATACGACAGCCACAGAGATAACCAGTAAGATCCACGCTCTTCCTGTTATTTTTATTTTTAATTTTTAATTTTTTTTAATCTTCACTGAGTTGGAAACCATAGTAACATGCCGCGCCGCTGGCCCGCCCCCTAACCGAGTTTATAAAACAGGTAGCACTGCGTTGATCGGACTGTGTGAGTTGTCGTATCTGAGAAGCAAAAATGAGTGAGAGTAAGAGAAGTGGTTTCCAAAAACGAAAGAGAAAAAGAAGAGAAGGAGACGTGTTTATTAAAAAGTATGCCATCTATTCATACATTCTTTGCAAAACGTTTGGAGGAAAATCCGGAGAAGGAAGAAGTCGTTGTGGAGGATGCTGACGGTGAGCAAACTAACATGAGTCCGGAGGAGGAGGCTATTGCTAGCTGCACAACACAACCGCTTGAACCTAGCTGTAGCAGCGCCGCCAGTTCAGATTGGTTTTATCGGGTGTGCGACCCAGCATTGTGGGGGACAGTCGATGAAAAGGCTTGCGCTGTCCTTATCGATCGTGGAGCTGCCAGTTTTCATAATCGGGCGGCCAGATATCCAGCTTTTTTTTTTAAAGCTAGAAATTAGAAGATTTTGAGCTAACCAGCAACGTTAGCTTGGAAGCGTTGCCTTCTACAAATGAACCCAACCTGAGCTAACAACGGCAGCTAACTTTACTGAAGAAATGTCTACGGTAGAAGAGCTAACAAAACAAGGAATGCTTCAAGTACCAAGAGTCTGAGCTGGTGAGGGTGCTGGACTTTGAGGACTTGGTTTGTGACTTTGCAAAGAAAAATACCAAAAAGAAGAACTTCTAAAGGTAAGAGCCACCGTGCTTTCTGTGAAATGAGTACCGTAGTCCAATGTAAACTGTTATGACTGTGCAGATAATAAATGTAATGTATTTTGCTTATTTTATATACTGTCTGCAAAACATGAATCTTGCATAATTGTGGTGTGATGCTGAGAATTAGTGCTGTAATTGGATTTTGCAGAGTGTGAAGTTGCCCATATCACTTGGTGACTGTTCATAGCTGTGTTATGTGATGGAATCATTATATCTTCAGTCGTAACATTTGAGAAGTGCTTTCTGCTTGAGTGATTTTCAGTGAACACTTTATTGTCATAAGCTTTAGCCATGCACTGGCTTGTGACAATTTATTTCATTTAATTGTTGTTGTGTGATTTATGAGTGAGATGGCAGTACTTGGTATTCATTTTTGACCAATAAGCAGTGGCGCTCCCAAGTGGGGACCCGGGGTGGCATGACAATCCCTGGAATTGTGTTCAGTTGATAGAAGACATACAGAGCCATCTTCTGCAATTAAAACATACGTGTAAAACCCAATAAATGTGAGTGTGTGTGTGTTGTGTGTGTGTGTTTGTGTGTGTGTGTATAAATATATATATAGTAAAATGGGTGTTAGGTTAGGGAGGGGGCCCTGTGAGCTTCGGTGCCCAGGGGCCCCTGGGGTTGTTAATCCGGCCCTGCTTGTGTGTCAAGCTGAGGAGGGGCTGGGACCTTGTCCCTCCTTCCCTGTTGATGTAGGACACTGTCGTCCTTTTGTCTGATTTTATCAGGACATGTTGTTTTGTAACCAGCCCCTTCCTGTAAAAGTGCTTCAGGGACAAAAACACTGCTTTCAGTTCCAGGAAATTTATCTGGAGCTTTGCCTCCTGCTGTTTCCAGACCCCTTTGGTCGTACTGGTTTCTGCAGAGAGCTCCCCAACCTGTTTTTGAAGCATCTGTGGTGACCAGTACTCGAGACAGTACTCGTCCCAGAGTGACGCCTGTCCTGAACACTGAAGGGGCCCTCCAGGGTTCCAGAGCTTTCATGCACTCTAGGCTGATCAGTACCGGTATCCCTCCTGCTCATCTGAGAGAGGCAGGATACATCTGTTTGTTCAGCCATATTTGCAGAGGGTGCATTTTTAATAAGTGCTGGGGCACACAGACAATGGCTGCTGCCAGGAGGCCTAGGAGACCAGTGTTGTTTTTGACAGCCATTTTGATATCAGTTTTAGTCATAGTCTTTCAGACTAAAATACTTCTTAGTTTTAGTCTGTTTTAGTCATTTCTATATTTAATGGTTTTAGTTCAGTTTAAATCGACAAAAACTTAAAAAATTTAAGTCTAGTTTTAGTCTTTAAAAAAAAAAAGAAAACATATTAGTCAGCTAAAAAAAGTTAATTTTGGGTTTAGTTCCTCTTTAAAGTATGTTGAACAAACAGGCAACACATAGGCAACATACAAAATGAAGGTAAAAAACAGAATATAGACATAAAAACGTCGCAGATAATAAATATAACGACCAACCTGTGTTGGTAAATGGCTGTTTGAACCATCTTTCTATACATACATTGTTCAAAGATTAGAGGAAATTTGACTTCCATCTAATTTCTGTGCAAAACGTTAGGTCTGAAATTGTTAAGTGTTTTTGAAATGTTATAAACACTATAGATAACCAATTAAAACATAACACACTGCTGCCTGCATCGCTTCACACGTCCTCCACAGAACGACAGAAATATCTGCACTTAGTGAAAAAAGAGAGCCCCCCATTTAAATGAGATTGGGTCACGTCAAAGAGGATTACATCTGTGGGTGGATCAGGCCTCAGTGGACAGCATTTGTCACAATATTATTTTCACTTTTGCAGGCATGACAGCCGATAAAAAAAGTTCAAGTCCACAATATTTGGGTTGTCAAGGCCAAAAAGAAAATGACACTGGGTAAAAAAAATAATGAATAAATGAAAAAGAAGGGAATTGTATCTGTATTATAGTTCAGAAAGTCTATTTTTTTTATTTTTTGCTCGTTATTCTATTGCACAATTCATAATCAAAATCAAAATAATAATAAATGGAGCACTGAGTTTGTCACTGAAGATGCTGAGTTCTTAACTCAAGTAGTCATGGGAGTTGTAGTTCTTTCCCTCTGACCTATCACAGTGTGTCTACACAGCCCCGACAACCAATCACAGAACTTGTAGTCGTCATGGGAGTTGTAGTTCTTTCCCTCTGACCTATCACAGTGTGTCTCTACAGCCCCGACAACCAATCACAATACATAAACAAACGCCACGGCCATTTTGAACAGAAAGTAGCTATCAGTTAGCAAAAGTTTCCGGACTTTTCAACACATAAAAACGCTTATAAACAGAGCAGTAAAATTCTGAAATATAGCAAATCACATTCTACAGTTACACTAAGCTCAACGCTCAGCAACACAGCGATTCAACTGTCGAAAACAACGACGGACTCTCTCGGAACCGTTCGGTCCACAGCAGATCCTGGACACACCAAACCACTGAGCAGAAAAAGTTTCTGACAGCATATGCTTGTTTACCCGCTTCAAATGCAATAACTACACAACAGCACTTCCTCGCAGTTGTTATAAATGAGCTTATTAGGCAAAAAGTTGACGCGGAGGTCAAACGTGAATGCGCTATTCTGTGACAAGTCAGCAGCAGTGAGTCCAAACAAACAGAACCAGAACCTGACCCACACACACAGCAGCGACAATTCTATAACCAAACAGCTTCAAACAAGGACAGGATTTATTAAAAAAAATACATACATTCGGTTCTTCTCTCACAGTTGGGTTAAATACTAAGTCCATAAATCTTTTCTGGGCTGGCGGCCGGCCGGCCACCGACCGAGCTCCTTTGTGCAACATGCTGCTGCAGGATCTTCCATGGTCCAGTTTGAAAAGGAAGTCACAGGTGAGCGCGCAGCGCGTGGCCATGCTGAATAAACACCGCGGTGGTGGGCGTGACCAAACAGCTGACTTTCCGACACAGAATATAATTATGGGCACTTGGGCAGAAATATAAATTATTGATTGAACGAAACATTTTCGTTCAGTCTCGTCTCGTCTAACGAAAACTCACACACATTTCGTCACGTTTTAATCATTAAAGAGCAATGATTATTTAGTTACCGTTTCATTATTGTCATGAAAAAAGGGGGCGTTGACGAAAAATTTACGTCAGCGTTACGTCAACGAAAACAACACTGTAGGAGACGTTGGCACAGTTTGAGACACACTCTCTTGCCCAGCTGAAAGCGTGCCAGGCAGAGGTGGAGGGATGAAACCCATGCCTCTGAGAGCCTTGCTCTGTACAGAATGGGGTTGATCTGTACTCCCAAAAATACGGTAATCTGAGATAAGGTCAGATTGCTCTTTTGCAGGTTTATAACAAAACCTAGAGCTTCCAGGTGAGTCATCACCATCTGTGAGTGCTGCTGCGCTTGGGCTCTGTCGTGCCCAAGGATGAACAGATCGTCCAGATAATTCAGAACTCTGACCCCTTGACCCCTCAGTGGGGTTAAGGCCGCGTCCAAGCATTTCGTGAATGATCTTGGGGCGGTTTTTAATCCGAAGGGGAGTGCCAGAAACTCGAATGCTTTTCCCTCGAAGACGAAACAGAGATATTTTCTGTGCCGGGGTAGGATGTTCACGTGAAAAAAGGCGTCTTTAAGATCAACCGTGCAGAAGTAATCCCTCGGTCTTACTGAGTGAATTACTTGTCGCAGTGTGAGCATCCTGAATTTTTATGTTTTCATCCTTTTGTCCAGATTCCTGAGATCCATGATAGGCCACAAGCATTGGTCTCGCTTTGGCATGAGGAAATACTTGCTGTAATGGGCTTTGTTCACATTGTGAGCTAGGACAACATTTATTGCCCCTTTCTGTAACATTGTGGAGACTTTGTCCCTCAGAACGTGGGCATGGTCTGGGCTTATGGTGGACACCAGCACCCCTGTGAAAGGAGGTGGCCTCTTGTGGAACTGCAACCGGAGTCCCCAACAGACAGTGGACATGACCCATGTGTTTGGACAACATGCGCTCCAGGCCTGAGCGTGTGCGCCCAGCCTGTAAGGCGTGTGTATTCTGGGTTGTGTGTGTGTGTCGAGGGTACGGGAGGGGGGAACAGTAGCCCCCACCCGCTTGCCCTTCGACGGGCTGACCTGTCTGCCAGCGGTAGCCAGGAAGTCTGCCTGTGGCAGACAGACTCCTGACCTGACACCTTGTGTTTCATGAGGGAGGAGGGGTGATGACCCTCTCCCTTTATTGACACTATTTTCATAAAAGTGGTGCTTTGTTTTTTTTTTAGTCAAGAGACAGGGCATGATGTGCTTTTGAAACTTTATTTTCGTGTTTTAAAGAGCAAATAGTCTTTTTTACACACACAGCTGAGTTATGTTTAGTGCATACACAATTGCCACCAGCTTATTGCTGCATTTCACATATAAAGTCTGGGTTTAAAAGTCCGGTTACCCGTACCACGTGGATGGGTGAACCTGTAAAACTACGAAGTGGTCCTGTTTCATCAGGCCGACTTCTGCCTCCGGTCCCGGTTCACCGAGGATGACCTCGGTGGAGCCGCCTGGCGGGGAACTAACCTGTTCCTTGCCCAGGCCTGGCCAGCTTGGGGCAGTCCTATTACTGGTCTCGGCCATTGCTCCCCGTCGAATGCTGGCCTTTTTTACGGGGGACGATGTGTGGCTAAGTGGTGTCGAGGCTGCATGCTTCTGCTTCCACTGGCGTCTCTGGGGGGTGTGAACGCTTTTCTCAGCATCCCCATGTGCAGGGCTTCAGCCGGTTTCCGACTTTGTTCCAGCCTTCTTTGGATTCATTCCAGAGCTCAGGGCTCGATCGGGTGGTGGAGGAATGGGTACCGCTGGTCCTCCGGCAGGTCCGTCAAAGTTAGCCACAAATGGCATTGAGCAATGACAATTTCAGCCATACTCCTCCCCTTAGCGATGGCCGCTGTCCCCATCATGCGGAGGACAAAGTCTGTCGCCTTGCGGGCTTCCTCCAGGACCTCGGTCGCATTCTTTTTGTTGGTGATCTGGTGGAGCTCCTGTAGCTTTTCCGCCAAGTAAGCCTGCATCATGGCTGAAGCATTCATGGCGCAGACCGCGAGACCCTGAGCTCGGTAACATTTTTTGAGCTGGGAGGCCGACGCACGACGGGCCTTGCAGGGCAGAGTCGGCTTGGAGCCCGATGTTCTGGGAGCTAAGTGGGCCGCCAGCGTGTCCTCCATTTGCAGGAAGATGGCCATTCCTGCAGCCTCCATGCCAGCGACATCGAGGAACTGGGAGAGAGGCAGAAGCATAGGAGCCCTGGGTTCAGCCCAGGTGCGTGTCAGCTCCATCTGGAAGTCGGGAAAAATTAGCATCCTGTGCCTCGTGGCCGACTGCTACTTGGCAAAGAAGTAGTTCCCCGCCAACCTCGTTACCTGTTGTCAAGGTGGGGGTTCTGGCCAGCTGATCCGTAGCGTGTCCGCCGCTCTGTGACACAGCTCGAACAGTCTCAGACATCAGTCTCTGGGTGACCTGTCATTGGGTTCTGGGAGAAGTCATCGTCTTCTCCTTCGTTCTCGTTTTCAGCTTCGTCGTCCAATATTTTGCCCGAGGCTGTTAGCGAGAGCTCGTCTGCGCGTAACAGGCTTCTTGTATCGAACTCGGCGGTGGAGTCCCCCACGGGGGCCGCCATGTCTATACTGTCCCCCAGTCAGCATGGCCGTTGTCCTCCAGCTTGATGGCCTCGAGCTCCGGGGTGGGAGTGAGCATCTCTATGAGGTCTGGGTCCCGTGCTACCGTGGGGCTGCCCATGGCTTTGACCACGACATCCATGCGACGTTGCCTCACGGCCTCACGCATCTGGTTGCAGTGAGGGCAGGACTCAGGGGATTCCAGCGCTGTCTTAGCGTGCAACATCCCCAGGCTAACCGGACAGGCCTCGTGGATGTCAGTCACCGAAAGGGAGTATCCGCAACCATTGGGGCAGGCTCGGGAGCTGGGGCTTGCTGCTGGCCTACTGGTCTTCTTTGAATTTTTAGATTTTCTCTTTCCCTTCTCTGGAGCCATGGCTGAGAAGGGTTGAGGCTCATTAGTTGTCTGCTAACGTGGTCCGAAGACGTCCTCTCATCGAGCCGCTCTAGTCGGTTAGCTTGCTCAGTTAGCTAGGTAGCGTGTGATGCAGTTAGCGCCGTTGAGCGAAGCTGCGAAGAGAGCAGAAGAAAAAACCTTGAGGTTAAATAAAAAGCACTGGGTTAGCTTTCGCTAACCCAGTTGTACGCAGGAAATTTCTCTTTTGCGCCCAGGGTAGGGAGCGAGCTCACCTCCAGTCGAGCGATACAGTCACAGAGAGTCCCACAAAGTTCAGGTGTAAGCAAGGTGAAGGGCAAAAAAGAGATAGAAGGCTGGACGTCAACCCCTTTTATGCAAAGAAGACAGGGCCTCATTGCTGACGCTAACGCCCACCTGCCTTATTCAAGGCGTGATTGTATCACTTCAGGTGAATCGCGCGGCGGGGCGATTCCCATAGTCATATGTTGCACTGAGTGTACTGACTGATAAGGGAACCTCCAGTTCCCCTTCAGTCAGTTCACTGTGGTGCAACATATGATATGGGAACTTACACTCATGCCCTGGAAATGCATGCTTTATGCAGACTTTAGGCCCAAACAGACAGGCGGTAATACGTTCAACTCTCTTTTGTAGAGAGTACATACAGCTGGCCGTCTGTAAAACTGCAGTCTGTAACCCTGGACTACAGTTCCCATGACACAATGCAATGGGTTGCATGCTACTCAAGCTCTCGCGTGAGCAACGAGTCTGGAAGGCATGTTCACTAGGGGTGTAACGGTACGCTAAAATCACATTTCGGTTCGGTTCAACTACAAGGAGAGCTCGGTTCGGTTTATTTTCGGGTTTTTTCGGTACAAATTTTTATTTATTTTTTTTTACAAAATAAAGACTTACAAAATGTTTATTTTGAAAATGTGCCAAAAATATGTTTGTATTGTATTGTAGTAATAAATAAAAGTGACCCATTTGGATGACCAACAACACCACCAGCCTGATCAAGAAAGGTCATCAAAGACTACTTCCTCAGACGGCTGAGACGTGCTGGTCTGAGCAGCCCAGTTCTCACCTCGTTCTACAGGTGTGCAGTGGAAAGCGTCCTGTGCTCCAGCATCAACGTGTGGCATGGAGGCTGCACAGTTGCAGAGAGGAAAGCTCTACAGAGAGTGGTGAAGGCTGCACAGAGGTCTGTCGGAGTCAGTCTCCCCACCATCACAGACATTTACACCTCCAGATGCAGGAAAAGAGCCACCTGCATCATGAAAGACCTCACTCACCCAGCACACACACTCTTTGCCCCACTCCCCTCAGGACGGAGGTTGAGGAGCATCAAATGTAGAACCACTAGACTGAGGAACAGCTTCTACCCTGAGGCTGTTAGACTCATGAATGAATAAATAAAAATAAAATAAAAATAAACACTGCAAAATATCACATCATGCTGATGCTGATCTGTTTTTCTTGTTGCTGTGTTCATCTGTGACCATCTGCTCATACAGACTCATGTTCGTGCTGCTGTTTATAATGATGTTTTTCCACTATATTAGGGCTTAGTGTATTACTAGTTGATGTTTTTCTTAGTTAATTCTAGATGTTATTACTGTTTTTCTCTTGCATTTGTTGTTGGATGTAACTGGGACCCCGTGTACATAATCTCGTTTTCATCACATGTACCACATGCGGTGCAAATGACAATAAAGACTCTCTGACTCTGATTTTAAATAAACAGCACTCTACAATAAATAAACTATACTAACAATAATAAAAATCTTAATAAATGCAATAACAGTCAGAACCAGAACAATAAGCAGCAACAGACTGTTTACAATCTAACTAATCAAGTTTTTGTCCAGTAGCAGCAGTGTGGCTGTATTTGTCCTCATTACTCACAACTTCTTCTTGGTGGGACAGGTGGGACTGTGGGAACAGTTCAGAGTTCAGTTCAGTCATCACTTAGCTGCAGGTGGATTTACCTCTGTCACAGACTGGAAATAAAAAACAAAAGAGATTTAAAAAAAAACAAGTTAATAAGATTATGATTTAAAAAAAAAGATTATTTAGATAATAATAAAACAATACCTCTTGAACAATTGAATCTCTCACTCTTCATCATGGCAGGCAGGGCTTTAATCTGGTCCAGGGCTTGTTGTTGACAACATCAGTTAGTTTTTTCATAAAGAGCTGAACTTTTTGAAGTGTTGACGTGATGAATGTCTCATAGTGACGCTCAGTAACTTTAAAACCTGCGCATATAACAACGTTCAGACAGATTCAGAGATTTAAAAACTCACAGCTTGTGTTATTGCTCTGGACCGCTCTGATTACCTGATGAAGGAGTTTTAATGCAGCTCTTCGTTCACGTTCGGATGAAGGAGTTTTAATGCAGCTGCTGTTCACGTTCAGATGACAGTTTCCAGTGCTTTCACGTGACGTGTTGCTGCTGCACAGAGAGCTGCGTCAAGCAGTCAGCTGCTGCAGAGTCTTCATGAAACAAAGTCCACACAAGCTGCGCGTGCGCTCATCTTTTGAAGAAAGCTATAACGTTCAAAAACAGGAGACCGCACGAGATGCTAACGGCTAAATGCTGCGCGTGCCACGCGAAAATAGGTCCGTGCTGAAACGCGCCCAGGAAATTTTGTTCCGCGGTGCATATACAGGTAGTCCCCGATTTACGAGCGAGATCCGTTACAACGAGGCGCTCGTAAACCGGAAATCTCGTAATTTGGAACGGTTGCCATGTCTCTCGTAAGTCCGGAATTTCGCTCGTAAATTGGAACGGTTTCGCTAGCGCGACTACAAACACTCGTTTTTCATCAAAAAACTGCTTATGAGTGCATAAAAATGATCGGAAACGTGTGTCCATATGTTTAGCTAACTAACTGTGGTGAAAAAACACATGAAAACTCAGTATTTTTTGCGTTTTTTCCAAAAATTCGCCAGCTCGTAAGTCTGGAACCTCGTAGATCAGAGCGCTCGTAATTCGGGGACTACCTGTATTC
>JBBPBX010013838.1:18159-38432 GCA_038048925.1 Garcialebias charrua
CACACCTTCACTCAACTCTGTCTCTCTCTTTGCTCCTTATTTCCCTTCTCGGGATGAAGGAAAGAGTGAGAGATGGATGGAGCAGGAGCCTGGTGTTGTCCGGGGCCAGCAGGGGCCTCAGAGTGTGTTGCATAAACACACACACTTACAGAGTTATTAAAAACATGGATCCACCAACATGAAAACTTCAAACTCTTCTGATGGGACTGTGAAAGTCTGAGTCAGCATTCACACCATTCTTTTCTTTCTTTTTTATTTCTGGACTTGAACCTGACTTCTACTATTTTGTGCTTATTTAAGCTTTTTAAATATTCAGCTCATCCATGGAGATGGGTGCTATGAACTTTGGTTTTTGTGACTTTCATATTTGTTTAAACATTTACTTTATACATATTTTCCTGATAGACATGCATCAAGATCTCTACAACTCCTTCCAAAACGTCATTCTCTAACATCTACAACTATCTCAATTTTTGACTTAGCTTATGTTATTTGTAGATTTTAGCTATTCTGCCACAGCCTTTACTGATTTTAGCTGTTAGCCAGCCTTTTGCAACTTTTAGCTTCCAGATTTTTTCATTCAACCTTTATTTAGGCAGGTTAATCTCATTGAGCCTCGAGGACTCATTTACAAGAGAGACCTGTCTACAAACAAAGAATGGTGACAACAGCAACAGTAGATTGTCCTTTTTAACAAGTTAAAACAAAGATATCAGAGTAGCAAAACAGACAGATTATAAGGTAGATGTAGAAAATCAAAAACAGGAACTGCATTGGTTTTTGCCAGGAGTCCAACAGAGTCTTAAAGCCATTTAGAGAGGTCAAGGCCGAGAGCTTCAGATGTTTTTGTAAGATGTTCCAGGAAGCAGAAGCGGAGTAGGTGTATGAATGCGTGTATGAATGGGTGGATGGTTGGTATTGTAAAGCGCTTTGGGGTTCCTCACAGGGGGCTAGAAAGCGCTATATAAATAAGCTCCATTTACCATTTACCATTTAGGAGAAGGCCCTTTTGCCAAGTTCAGTCCTCACTGATGGAACACTGCAGGTAATCATGTCCTGAGAGCGCACGCTGTAGCTGCACTCACGCAAAGACATGTAGGAATACAATCAAGATACAATCCTGATTTGAGTTTTCAGCCAGGCTTTTGCTGCTTTTAGCCAAATTTTTGATACTTATAGTTTTTTTGCTAGCCTTACAGCCGTTTTTAGCTTCTTACAAAACGTTTACAGGTGGTCCTCGACTTACGGCAATTCGGAGTTGCAAACGCATCATATTAATAAAAATATGAAATTTAAAAATAATATTTTTTTTTCAATGTGTTTAAATGTTCTTAATTTCATGTGTACAGCACTTTGTTGCAGCTGTGGTTGTTTTAAATGGCTTTATAAATAAAGTATCATTATTATTATTATAATTTTTAAGCCTATTTGCGCAGTTTTCGGCAGTTTCCAACAGTTTCCGCCAGTTTTCGGCACTGCCGCCGAGTCCGCCATTTTGCGGTTAGCTTCGGTTAGCTCCGGCCTCACAGCTGGCTTTGGAGGACTGTGTGTCCGATAAGAGGTTGCCTCATACGGATAAATGAGCTGGAAAGGCTTGGTGAACTCTGTGGACGTCTCAGGCACGGAGCAGCAGCCGCCGATCGCTAACCCTAGACACCGAGCTATGTTTTTGGTAGTGTAAAGGGGTTAAAGGGGGGGTCAGTTTAATACTGACCTCCTTTTTACCTTAATTTACTTATTCAGATTGAATAGTAAATGTTCACGGATTCTCTTCTTTTTCAGTTTATTCAATATTTCTGTGATCTTTATGATGGATAAATAAACAGAGCCATTAAGTGACAAAGACGTTAACTTAGTTTGATATGTCAAAGAGACACTATCATTTATTTAGAATAAATCAACTAAATTAACACCATTACACTTGATTGACATGATTTCACTTTCTTTCAATTTAAAACGTCAGCACACTTAAATTCAACACAACAGACATAAATATTGGATGTTAACATATTTAGTCTGTGGGCTCTTTTAGCTTAAAAATATAGTTTCCAGCTTAGATAGAGAGGGGAAAGAGTAGGAGGAATAAGAGGTTGGAGAGATTAAGTTATTTATCTCGAGTGTAACCAGAGATGACACTTTCCATCCGACTTCGGCTAAATCCCAGGTACGTTTGTAAACCGCTCTTTACCTTTTGACGATGCGTCTGATAAAGATATTGCCAGCCTCCCAGGTGCACAGAGTCCTTCCGGCCCTCGTACGTCTGAACTGGTCGTTTACTTCCAACGTCTCCTCGGATCCGCGTCAGCCGTCAGAAACATGTGGCAGCTTCTGGCTGACTTCAAGACGAGATGTTTCTCAAAGAAAGTTCATTAAGAACTTTGGAGCTTTTGCTCGGGGAACTGGATGGAGGCGTCCATCAGTTCTAGCTGACAAGTTAGTCTTTGGCTCTTGACCAAGCTTGACCAGCTGCAAGGCAGAGAGCTTTCAGGTCTCCGTCCATTCAAACTCTCTGTCCATTCAAAGACTGAAGCGTTTCCGCACAGTTAGAACTTAAAAGCAGGAACACAGAGAGGAGTTCACTTGCCTTATCATACCCAAGGTTAAAGCCAGAGCAGAGGGAAATGTTTAGGAACAGACAGAGAAAGCTGGAGCCTTGTTCATGAAAAACAACTGATTAAACTGTCTTCTTATTTCTAAACAAAACAGTCGGGTCTCTGTGACCCGATATTTCCCTTTAACACAGCAGTGGACACAGTTTAACTCTCACAGAATAACACAGCTTAAAAAGCACACATCATGAAAATGACAAAAGTTATTCTTTTGATCACATTAGAATAAAATCAAAGATAGAAATAGTCTCTTTTGGTGACTATATTTATCAGATTATAGCTAAATGAATGATTTTGTAGTAAATGTCTTGCTTTACTGAGAGGTCAGTAAAGGTCATCACTGGACAGTTCAAAAGTACACAGGTGTCTTAAAAGTGGACAAGGTCATGTCCACTACAGTAGTGTCCGCCATTTTGCGGTTAGCTTCGGTTAGCTCTGGCCAGCCGGCTTCGGACGGACCGTGTCCGATCAGAGCTGGGAGCTGAACGGCGGTTTTGCGGTGGGACGGATGGACGAAGGAAAACGATGCTGTGGACCGCGTGAAGCAGCAGACAGCGAGCTGCACTGGAGGAGCAACAAGATAACATGCTAACGGGCGCAGTTATTGGTGGGGCTAACATCCGCTATTGCGGGGCAGCCTGGACACCGCAGAGAAACGGCTCCCGGTAAGTTATTCACTCTTTTCCTTTCATGATGGCTCCAAATGTATGGCTCCAAATGTATGGAGTTAACATGTTAACAGTCCTTCCTGTAAACAGTTTGGACCGCGTGGAGCAGCACGAAGCTGCGGAGCTCGGACGTGCAAGAGCTAACATGCAAAAAGACAGAGACAGGCTTGACCAGCTCAAAGTAAGAAATTATATTTTTATTATATCATAAAAACCAATCATTCTGCAATAGGCCCACTTATCACTCAAATAATAAATCAGTCTCTACAATCTGGTCATGTTCCACTGCCTCTAAAAACCGCCATCATTAGGCCTCTTCTGAAAAAATCTAATTTGGATCCCAACATTTTTTCTAATTACCGCCCAATTTCACACCTCCCTTTTCTGTCTAAAGTGCTGGAAAAAGCTGTTGCTGCTCAGCTGCAGGATCACCTACAACAACACTCCCTGTATGAGAAGTTCCAGTCTGGATTCAGGGCAGCTCACAGTACAGAGACTGCATTGCTGAGGGTTACCAATGATGTCCTCTTGGCTGCTGACACTGGCTCTCCCTCCATCCTTGTCCTCCTTGACCTCACTGCAGCCTTCGACACTGTGGACCATAGTATCCTCCTCCACCGTCTTCATGTGGAGGTCGGTCTCTGCGACACAGTCCTGGACTGGTTCAAATCTTTCCTCTCCAATAGGCTGGAATGTGTTAGTCTTGGCAACGCCACGTCCCAGACAGTTTGTGTCTCCTGTGGTGTCCCTCAGGGGTCAGTTCTGGGGCCCCTGCTGTTTTCCCTTTACATGCTGCCTTTAGGTCAAATTATTAATCAGTTCAACATTTCTTTTCACTGTTATGCCGACGATACACAGCTTTACATCAGGACTGGAGCATCCTCATCTTCCACCTTGTCATCTCCATCTTCACTCACTGCCCTCTCTGCCTGCCTGGAGGCAATTAGGGCATGGATGAATCAGAACTTTCTTCAATTAAACTGCTCCAAGACTGAGGCCATACTGATTGGCACCCCTCACCAGGTACAAACATCTCCTATAACAACACTTTCCTTTTCTGGACAAGACATCCCCCTCTCCACCTCTGTTACTAATCTTGGAATAAAAATGGACTCCAATCTTACATTTGAAAATCACATTAAGCATCTGTTTAAAACTTGCTTCTTCCATCTTCGAAACATCTCCAGACTTCGCCCATCCCTAACTTTTTCCGATGCTGAGAAGCTCGTCCATGCTTTTGTCTCCTCCAGGCTCGACTACTGCAACTCCCTGTTTATTGGAATCCCTGGCAAAAACCTTCAGAAACTTCAATATATTCAAAACAGTGCAGCAAGGATCTTGTTGAGAGTTCGTAAATTTGAACATATTACGCCCATTCTCCATAACCTTCATTGGCTTCCTGTCGCCTACAGAATTCAGTACAAAACTGCTCTCATTACACATCAATGCTTACACGGAACTTCACCAGATTATCTGAAGGATATTCTTATTCCATACTCATCCACCCGCTCGCTGCGGTCACAGAACAGCAATCTCCTTCACATTCCGAGAACCAAATTAAGGACCATGGGAGACCGGGCTTTCAGTGTGGCTGCCCCCCGCCTGTGGAACTCTCTTCCTGACTGTCTAAGAGCCCCACAGTCTGTGGTTGACTTTAAGAGCGGCTTGAAGACCTTTCTTTTCGACCAAGCATACTCTACCTCCTCATGATTCTACTTTTGATCTTAGCTGATATTGTTATTGATTTTAATTGTTTTATTATTTGTTTTATTGACATTTAATTCTGTTGCTCCTTGTAGCACTTTGAGATTTTCATTAATGAAAAGTGCGTTATAAATTGAATTCATTATTATTATTATTATTATTATTATAAGGTTAAAAATGTAATGTATGTGTTTTTGATATTTATGTAGGGTACTGTTTTAGGATAGGCGAAGTGCTAGGTAACTACAGTTATGTACGTGTATAAGTGGCGGCTGGTGTATGTTTTCCGACTTATGGCAATTTCGTGTTATGAACGGGGCGTAGGAACGGAACTCGTTCGTAACCCGGGGACCACCATATGTTTCGATTTTAGATACCGTTCTACTATGTAGCTTTTAAGTGTTTTTAAAATAAGCTATATACGCTATAGTCAGCTTTTTGCTACTTTGAGCTTTTAGCAATTTTTTTGTTTGTTTTCAGTTGTTAGCCACTCTTTTGCAGCTTTTAGCTTCCAGCTACAATCTTTTTTTTTTCTTCTCATTTACTCTTTATTTATCCAAGTAGTCTCATTGAGCCACGAGAACTCATTTTCAAGAGAGACCTGTTTAGGGAGCAGATGATGGGGGTTAAGGGCCTTGCTCAGGGGCCCAGGGCAAATGAGGGTGGAGGCAGGTGTGGGTGTTCCACCTTTTTCCACCCACATTTTTTGATGTTGTCGGTACCGGGGCTTGAACCGGCAATCTTCCGATCACAGGCCCATCGTCTCTAACCACTGCGCCACCACTCCCAAATATATTTATATTTTTTAGTTTTGTTTTGTTCGCCTTTCACTATTTTTAGCCATTTGCTACTTTTAGCTTGTCACTAAACTTTCTGCTACTTTTATCTTTTAGCTAGTTTTTTGAGTGCTGTTTTTAGCTTTTAGCCACTTCTTGGCTAATTTTAGTTTACAGCATGTCTATTGATATATACATTTGTATTTTGCTACTTCTAGCTTTTAGCTAGTGTTTTAAATACTTTTAGCTTTTAGCAAAATTTTGGATACTTTCATTGCTACTTTTAGCCTCCAGCTTGCTTTTAGCTTACGGTATTTAGCTTTTTTTATTAAATCTACCAATACTAGTTACTTTTAGCTAGCTGTTAGCTAACCTTTTGCTGTTTTTTTAACAACCATTTTGCTAATCCTGAAGCAAATCGTATCCTACATTTTTTTTTTGTCCCTTAAACTTTTAGCTGCTTCCTTTAACTTTACAAACTCGGTTTTAGCTTCTTTAACAGAGTTTCTCAGAGCCTCAGCGTTCTCAGGTTGTTTAGTTTGAGGTGTACCGTACTTTTTAATCATCTAATATAGCATTTGCACATTTTGATGTTTAAAGCCTACAAGAAGTGTCAAGACAACAAAGAGCAAAACAAATGTTCAAGCTGCCAGTGGATTATGAGGGTTGCCATGGCAACCACACACCTGTCTCCCACTTCCTGACAGCAGTGTTAGAAAGACAGAAACACAGACTAGAAAGCAAGCCTCAGACAAACAGTCGCTGTGTGAAACCTATAAGTTTTAAAGACAAAAATCTTGAACTGTAAGTGGCCAAAGAGTCTGCAGGTCACACATTCAGTTTCTACAGTAATTAATGCAGGAGATGTGACAAGTTTAAAAAAGAGCCATCGCTTTCAGTTTTGAGGAGACATTTTTAAGTTCTTCTGACAAAATCAATCAGAACTTAAAACTTATGGCAGCACAATGGCTCAGTGGTTAGCACTGCTGCCTCACAGCAAGAAGGTCCTGGGTTCAATCCCTGTTTGGACCCGGGGTCTTTGTGGAGTTTGCATGTTCTTCTCGTGCTTGCGTGGGTTTTCTTCAGATACTCCGGTTTCCTTCCACAGACCAAAAACACGAGTTAGGCTGCCTTCAGGCCCAGGCCTCTCTTGCAAAAGAGATATGTGATCTCAGTGGGATTTGCCTGGTCAAATAAAGGTTAATAAATAAACAAATTAAACAGTCAACCTCCCCACCATCACAAACATCTACACCTCCAAATGCAGGAAGAGGGTCACCTGCATCATGAAGGATCCCACTCACCCAGCACACACACTTTTTGCCCCGTGGAGAATTAAGTGTAGAACCACTAGACTGAGGAACAGCTTCTACCCTGAAGCTGTTAGACTCATGAATCTCTAACCAGGATAATCACTGTGAAAAAAAATCACTGTAATGCCACTTGATTGTTGACATGTGCTGCTGATTATTCGTGCTGCTGATCTCATGCTGCTGATTTATTTCACGCTGTTTTGTTCATTCGTCCTCATCTGCTCACAGAGTTCTGTTTGTGCTGCTATTGTTCGGCATATTGTTTTTGTACTAATGTCTTAAAGCTGCAGTCTGTAGTTTTTTGAACACGCTGGAACTTAGAAAAATTTTGAACAGAGACACGTTTCTGGTCCCTCCCCCTCAGAGCCATATATGGCTCTGCTCCCCCTTGCTCTGCTGAACTTCAGCTCAGCTTCCTTAGCTCCGCCTCCACTGCATGTCCTGTCGCAGCCGCTGCGATTTTCTGTGTTTATATGTTAATAAAACGTTCTAAAAAATAAAATAAAAACATGGAGCGCTGGTCCAGCACACCAGAACACCAGGAAATCTGCAGAGCCTCGCGCAGCCACGTTGAACCCGAGTTTAATTCGCTCGTGACAAATTCATTCATTTCCTCATTTCAGTCATGGAGTCAGCGGAGGAGGAAGCGATCACTTGACTTTTGGCAAAAAAACAAAAGAAAAGTCCAGATCAGGGATGAAGAAGGGGAATTTAATACATTTGTGTCACATACAAAACAGTTCTGCATCGCTTTGCAATCCTTTGAACGAGAACGTGCGCGGCCGCTGGGGCTGGGACAGGCGGGGGCGTGGGTTAGGGGCGTGAGAAGCTCTGTTTTTATTGGCTGGTTAACGGCGGGTCACTGTGGGTTTTTAGAAATGCTTTTAGTAACACCTGGAGAAGCAAGGGGACTATAGTTTTTTCAGAGATTACTTTGTCTAATATCAGTCTGTCAGGAGATAGTGACAGAGTGAAGAAATATGTTAAAAATATATTTTTAGATAAACTACAGACTGCAGCTTTAATGTCCTCATATCTTAGATCTTATTACTGTTGGATGTAACTGGGACTCTGTGTACACAATTTTGTTCCACCACATGTACCACATGTCATGAGAATTACAATAAAGAAACCTTGATCCTTAATCCTTTACAATGGATGTCAACGATAAGTTGGCTGTGCAGTCTCTGTTCTCTGGAGGGGTTTGAGAGAAAGCCACAAGTCATACTGAGCAGTAAGTGACTTGCTGGGGAAAAGAAAACTAAAATGCCTATTTTTTTTGTACAAAGTGTAAAGACTGTAGAAATAAAAAGTTTTTGTCTGACAAAATATTGGACAATTCAGAGAAGTACAAGTGTGACATCATCAGCAAAAGTTAAACATTTCTTATTCAAATCTTGGAAAAATCATCTAAAACTGCAATTTTGTAATACTCAAAATGCCATTTCAGTCACGTAAAGTCCAATTTTTATGACCCATTAAAACTCTGAATGTTTCTCTCGTGAAGTCTGAAGAGATGTAGAGCTAGAAATACTTTTTTTTTGGGGGGGGGGGGGGGGTGTTTGCTTGTTTCATCAAAATTCCATTGTTGCGTAGGCAAAGAAAAAAAAGCTGGCAGAATATTGCCAGTTTTGTCAACACCAAAATTGTGCATCAGTTCCCTTGAAAATGGTTAAAAAGAGTGTGTGGCTACACGCAGAAACATCACTGACCACGTTTGTTTCTTTATGTCGCACGGCCGACGAGTGGAAACAATGTCAGGTGCAGGAAAGCAAGTAAAATGAGTCTCTAGCGTCACATGGGGACAGTTGGTCCACCATACTGTACACAAACTGTAGGCTACAGCATGTCGCACAAAAGTCACACACAGAGTGAGCAGGGGGGAAAAATAAAAGCATTTTGGAGTCTGGGTGTAAGATTAGGAGACCCTCATTCACAGACGTACACTCATGGTGTGGTTAGAAAATAATTAGTGGCGGGCTTTGTGTGCGCACGCTCACGCACGCTACAGAGTTGCCAGTTCAGCGCGTGGCCTACACAGACAAACAAACGCCATCCGAAGGACGAGGGCCTGGTGGCAACGAGTGGGTGGCGGAGTTGTTGTGGCAGTAACACGCACGGCCGTGCTCTGTTTTCTCCAGTCAACAGTCGAAGCTGGGAAAGGAGAAGGGGGGAGGAAGTAGATGAGTGCGGTTGGATGTAGGGAGATATTGACACACTCACTCTTTTTAATTTCCCACATCAAAGCTGCGTTTGAAGACACAGCTGGGGAGAGAAGAAAAGAAAGAGTGAAGTTAGTCACTCTCCCTCGTGATGGGGGTCTCCTGGGTGGTTCTGAAGCGCCTGGTCTGACGTTGGGCCGTGCATCCATCAGTCCCAGCTGCTCACACGCTCTGACACACGGTGGCGTGCCCTTTGACACAGGAGTGTGTGCGCGGCGTGCAAACTAAAACGAGTCCACTGCGTGCTGTTTTGGTGCGTGTGACTGCACGGTGGTGCATGCCTGCTGGAAAAGGGGGAATCCAGGGTTTGTGCAAAAGGGTGT
Source organism: Garcialebias charrua (assembly GCA_038048925.1). Classification (NCBI taxonomy): domain Eukaryota; kingdom Metazoa; phylum Chordata; class Actinopteri; order Cyprinodontiformes; family Rivulidae; genus Garcialebias; species Garcialebias charrua. The sequence goes on from JBBPBX010013838.1 coordinate 27,775, forward strand.
GCATTCAGTATACATGTGTAATTATGGGCATGTGGTGCGGCGTCTGCATTGTGCGCATGGGAATCCGTGTTTGTGTGTGCGTCTCGTGTGCGAGAGCATGTTTGTGTGTGGCCTTCATGTGCTAACCATTACATCACCAATCTGTGTAAACCACCGTAGGAGGAGAAACAGAGTGAGACACTCAGACTACGACCTCAAAGACATCAGAGGAAGGGGAACCTGTGACAGGGCCTGCAGGCTGGCCTCGCTGCCAGACAAACTTTACTCACACCAGCCTCTCTCAGTTGGCCTGAGCTTCACACTGGCTGTCCAGTGCACCGCGGCGTGTATTCCCACATTATTATTACACACTCCCTGCACTCACCTTTAGCTGGGATAATCCACACGGTTGCTCAGTTTACTGACAAACTGGCTTTAAAAACCTCAGATCTATTTATAGGAGTTGCCAGTATAGCAGTAACTTGTGAGTGTCATAAAACTTTGTCCAAAAAAAAAAAAAGCTTGCATTTGAGCTTAAAATTTCTAATTTCTTTGGATCTTCTTGTTGCCACCAAAAAAAAAAAAAAGACAGATTTTGCACTTTCTCTTGCTTTAGTGGAATAGTCTGGTTACTTTGAAGTGGGAGTTGTGTGAATCTTGGTTTGGAAAATCAGGGGAAAAGTTCTCATATAGGGCTTTTCCACTGCTGGTCCTGGTGCTGGTTCTGAACTGGTTTCACGACAGCTAAAAACTGGTTTGTTTTTCCAGAGCAAGAGAGCTGCTCATGTCACTTAAAACAACTCTGATGCTATGTTCGACCCTCCTTCTTTTGCAAGAAGACAAATATTTATCTGTTGTTTCATTATTTTCTCGTTTATTCTTAATATCTCAAGTCTAATTTTATAAACACTCTTAAATAAACAGTGTTTGTGAATGCTCTATGTGCCAACCTGCATTTCTAACCCCTGATTTGTACTTATAGGTGACACAGCAAATGGGAGTTTTACAGTGTTTCAAACAGAATTCACATATGACAGCTCCAAATTAATAAAGATATGACCAACTTGGTTTTGAATTAAGCGGACTAGATGCAACACTATTTCGAAGTTTCTCAACAAGGGACAACACGTTCTCATTGGTCTTCATGAGTCCACCACCAGCTCCTGGCAGAAGCGGTTCTTTACTCAGCAGTATACATTTTTCTGGGGTAGATCCAGTTCTTCAATGATCAAATCAGAACTGTCTTTGTAAGAGTCCTGGTACCAGTTTAGTAACAAATTATCCAAGGAGGTTGTCAAGCTAACAGATCTAATCAACAGAGCTAACTCATAGCAGGGCCCATTTACCTTCAAATTTCTGTCATCTAAAAATCCTCAAACACAAAATTTTCTGAGTACTGTAGTTCTAACAAATTTTCAAAGTATTTTACAACTTGTCAATGTTCCATAAGACACTTGTTTATATTGCTGATGTTTTACCAGTTGAACAACATTTGTGTTGCTTTGCATAACAGCATTCACTAAATCTAAAAAAGCTAAGTCTGGTCCTCTGGACATTCAAAAAACAAAACAAAAAAGTAGAAACGTTTCGTCTTTCGTCCGAAAGACTTCCTCAGTCTGAGATGCTGTAGCTCAGTCTTATAAATAGCACTCTCTCACATTGGATCAACCAGTTTGCTGATGACGATAACGATCCATCGTAGGCTGATGGTCCTCCTTGATCATGTGAGCAGCTGGTTTTGGCTGTCATCAGCCAACTGGTTGATCCACTGTGAGAGGGTGCTATTTATAAGAATGAGCTGAATACAGCATCTCAGACTGAGGAAGTCTTTTGGATGAAAGACGAAACGTTTCAACTTTTTTGTTTTGTCTTGTTTTTTGAATGTCCAGAGGACCAGACTTAGCTTTTTTAGATTTTTCTACCTGGATTATTAAGCATGCATCAGAGCATTCACTAAAATTCCATTCAGACAGGAACACTGTAAACCAGCCACTAAGGAGCATAGGCCAGTGTATTTCTTGTGCTGGTCCCAATCATGGGTAAATGGTGAGGGTTGTGTCAGGAAGGGCATCTGACATAAAACACTTTTGCCAAAACTATAATGCGAGTTCATCTGAGCAACACCATACCAGATTGGTCGAGGCCTGGGTTAATGACGACCACCACCAGTGATGTTGACAAACAGGGTGCCGGTGGAAATTGTGCTACTGTTAGTCGAAGACCATGAGGAGGAAAATGTGTCAGGAGACAGAGGGAGAAGAGGAAAGTCAAGAATTTAGGACTGAGGGTGGACACTCTAAATGTGGGGACAAATACATGCAAAGGTAGAGAGCTGGCTGACATGATGCAGAGAATGAAGGTAGATATGTTATCTGTCCAAGAAACCAAGTGGAAGGGCAGCAAGGCTTGCAGCATTGGAGCAGGGTTCAAACTGTTTTACCATGGAGTGGATAGAAAGAGGACAGAGTAAGGGTGGCAAAAAATGTAGTAGAGGTAAAATGAGTGTCAGATAGAGTGATGTGTCTAAAAGTAGAAGGTCTGATGCTAAATGTTGTCATTGGTTAGGCTCCACAGGTTGGATGTGATGTGGAGGATAAAGATACATTTTGTAAGGATTTGGATGAAGTGATAGAGAGTATTCCCAGGGAGGAGAGCATGGTGACGAGAGCAGACCTGAATGGACATGTTGGTGAAGGAAACAGAGGGGATGAGGAAGTGATGGTAGGTTTGGTGTCAAGGAAAGAAATCAGGAAGGACAAACAGTGGAGGATTTTGCCAGGAAAATGGAAATGGCTGTAATCAATACTTATTTCCAAAAGAGGGAGGAACATAGAGTCACCTATGGGAGTGGAAGCAGGAGTACGCAGGTCGACTACATTCTGTATAGAAGAGGAAACCTGAGGGAGATTGGAGACTGTAAAGTTGTGGCAAGGGAGAGTGTGGCCAGACAGCATCGGATGGTTGTGTGTAGAATGACTGTTGTTGTAAGTTTCAGGAGTGATTTGGGCAGCACGGTGGCACAACTGGTAGAGCTGCTGCCTCTCAGCGAGAAGGTTGCCGGTTCAAATCCCGGTCCGGGGCCTTTCTGGGTGGAGTTTGCATGTTCTCCCCGTGCATGCGTGGGTTTCCTCCGGGTACTCCGGTTTCCTCCCACAGACCAAAAAACATGCTTGTTAGGCTGATTGGTGACTCTAAATTGACCCTAGGTGTGAGTGTGGATGGTTGTTTGGTGTGAGTGAGACAGGTCCCTCTTGTAAATGAGTCTCTGTGACTCAACGAGGCTAGCCTGTATAAATAAAGGTTGAATGAATGAATGAATGTAAAGAAGAGAAAAAGAGTAAAATCAGAGAAGAAGACTAAATGATGGAAGCTGAAGAAGGAAGATTTTTGTGAGAAATTCAGAGAGGAGCTGTTAAAGGCTCTGGGTGGTAAGAAAGAGCTTCCAAATGACTGGGCTACTACAGCAACAGTAATTAGAGAGACAGGTAGGAAGGTACAGTACTTGGTGTGTCATCTGGACAGAGAATGGATGATAAGGAAACCTGGTGGTGGAATAGTGAAGTGCAGGAAGCTATTCAAGAAAGAGATAAGCCAAAAAGAAACATGACAGTGAGAGGACTCAAGAGAGGGGACAGGAATATAAGGAGATGCAATGTAGAGCAAAGAGGGAGGTAGCAAAGGCAAAACAGAAGACGTATGATGAGCTGCATGGGAGGTTAGACACTAAATAGTGTGAGAAGGACTTGTACTAATTGGGAAGACAGAGGGATCAGGCTGGAAAATATGTGCAGCAGGTTAGGCTGGTTAAAGTTAGGAATAGTAATGTTCTAACAAATGAGGAGAGTGTGACAGGAAGATTGAAGAAGTGCTTTGATGAGCTAATGAATGAAGAGAGTGAAAGGGAAAGAAGAGTAGAGGTCATAGAAACTGTGGACCAGGAAATGGGAAAGATTGGTGAGGGTGAAGTCTGGAAAGCTCTGAAAAGAATGTAGAAGGGGAAGGCAATAAGACCTGATGACATACCAGTGGAGGTTTGGAAAGGTCTTTGAGAGATGGCAGTGAGGTTTTTGACTCAAATATTCAATGGCATATTTGAGAGTGGGACAAAACCTGAGGAATGGAGAAAAAGTGTGTTGGTGTCCATTTTTAAGAGCAAGGGTGATGTACAGATTTGTAGCAACTACAGGGAAATTAAGGTGATGAGCCAGATGATGAAGATCTGTGAGAGAGTTGTGGAAGCAAGGCTTAGATGAGAGGGGACTATTTGTGAGCAGCAGTATGGTTTCTTGCCAAGAAAGAGCACCACAGATGCCATCTTTGCTTTGAGAATGCTGATGGAGAAGTACAGAGAGGGTCAGAAAGAGCTTCATTGTGTCTTTGTGGATTTAGAAAAAGCATATGACAGGGTGCCAAGAGAGGAGGTGTGGTATTGCATGAGGAAAACTAGAGTGGCAGAGAAGTACAGTATGTTAGACTGGTACAGGACATGTATGAAGACAGGACAGTGGTGAGATGTGCTGTAGGAGTGACAGATAGCTTCAAGGTGGAGGTGAGAGTGCATCAAGGATCGACTCTGAGCCCCTTCTTGTTTGCTCTGGTGATGGACCGACTAACAGATGAGGTCAGGCAGGAATCCCCATGGACTATGATATGTGCAGATTACATTATGGACTATGGTCTATGGTGAGAACAGGGAACACAGAATATAACTTAGAGAGGTGGAGGTATGCACTTGAAAGAAGAGGAATCAAAGTCAGCCATAGTAAGACAGAGTACATGTGCGTGAATGAGAAGGAGATAGGCGGAACCGTGAGGCTACAAGGAGCAGAGGTCACAAAGGTGCAGGACTTCAAGTACTTGGGGTCCACTGTCCAGGAAAATTGGGAATATGGTAAAGAGGGGAAAAAGAGAGTCCAGGCAGGATGGAGTGGATGGAGAAAAGTTTCAGGAGTGATTTGCAACAAAAGGGTGGCAGAAAAGGTCAAAGGAAAAGTTTACAAGACAATGGTGAGACCAGCTATGTTGTATGGTCTGGAGACAGTGGCACTGACAAAAAGACAGGAGAAAGAACTGGAAGTGGAAAAAATGAAAATGCTGAGGTTCTCCTTAGGAGTGACAAGAATGACTAAGATTTGGAATGAGAATATCAGAGGTACAGCACAGGTTGAACAACTGGGAGATAAAGTTAGAGAGACCAGACTGAGATGGTTTGGACATGTCCAGAGGAGGGACAGTGGGTATACTGTATTGGTAGAAGGATGTTAGAAGTGCAGCTGCCAGGAAAAAGACAAAGAGGAAGACCAAAGAAGAAATATATGGAGGCAGTTAGAGAGGACATGAAGGTAGTTGGTGTGAAGATAGAGGATGCAGAGGACAGAGTGAGATCGAGGAGGATGCCTTGCTGTGGTGACCCCTGAAGAGGGAAAAGCCAAAAGAAGAAGAAGAAGACCAAAACACTGTCTTTCTAAAATGTTTTTTTCATTTGTTGTTTTAAAAATGTCCTTGTAAATATGATACAGTATTGTGTCTGAAAATATTTTCATCCACATGGAAACCTGAAACGTTGTAGTAACTATGTCAGGTCCTAATGTGATGTTGCAACGCTACCACAAAAATACACCAAAAACAGGAAACAAGACAGGGAGCCGACTCCCCAAACTAAACACACAAAGAAAACAATAAATTGTGAATGCAAGAGCAAAACCTTTTTTGTTGTGGACTAACAGGAAAGTAGAATTATTTTGTCACTTTAAACCACTACAAACTGGAGGTTATGACCATAGCCAATGTTTCCTGAGAGAGTGAAACGAGGTACAACACTTAGGTATGGGGATAGCGCCCTCACGAGACCAACCTGTGAAGTTTCTTTCATCACATCTGTCAAGGCCAATGAGACTGCTGCATAAGCAGGAGGCCCCGCCCTCCTGCTATAAATATGCAACGAGGTCTCATTTCACTAATCTGCAAGCACTTCACTAAGCTTTTAAAGCATTGAGGGGCTAACTTTTGTTGTACCTCATTTCTCTCCCTCAGGGAACATTGGTTATGGTCATAACCTCCAGTTCCCTTTCGGTCTGTTCACTCGGTACAACACATAGGTATGGGGATTTACCCTCACGCCCTGGAAATGCCCCGGAAATGCAACTTTGGCCTTAAGTTCCGACAAGCAGGAGGATGTTCATTGCTCCTATGCTGAAAGAACAGCTTGGGTGATGTCACGCGTTGTGACATCCAAGCTGTAGAACATTATGAACGTGTTAGGAGATGCCCAGTTAGCAACAGAACAAATGCCTGTCACTGGGACACCTTTAAACAGTGCCCAAGAGGTAGCCAAACCTCTGGTCGAATGTGCATGCACGCCGCTGGGTGCATGTCTGCCCTTACTAGTATATGCTTCGAGAAATGGCCTCTGTAACCCAGTGGGAGAGGCGTTGTTTAGACAGAGCTTTACCATCAACCGGGTTAGCAAAACACACAAACAGCTGGTTGGTTTTGCGCCAGCTCTTTGTTCTTTCCATATAAATGCGTAATGCGCACACCGGGCAGAGAGCGATCATGCGCCTCTGCTCCGTAGTCAACACCGGCGGTGGAGTGAAAGCCGACAGTTCAAAAGAAAGTCTCCTATATGAAAAAGAAGCCACTTTAGAGATGTAGGCCGGGTTGGGGCGTAACGTCACTTTGGAACCATCATGTGCAAACTGAGTGCACAAGTTGTGAACCGAGAGCGCGTGGATGTCACTCACATGTTTCGCTGAGCACAGAGCCAGGAGAAGAGTTGTCTTATAAGACAGTATGTCCATATTAACACTCTCTAATGGTTCAAACGGGGTGTCGCAGAGCGCATCCAGGACCAGAAGCAGGTCCCACTGCGGCGCTAAAGTTCTGCGCGGAGGCCTTTAATGCAGCACTCCTTTCATGAATCAAACTACGAGAGGATGTGAGCCAGGTGATTTACCCCCCCATCCCTCATGGCAAGCTGAAATAGCAGACAGAAAGACTTTGATGGTAGAAAAAGAATGACCTTTTCCCAACAAATCTTGTAAGAATGTGAGAACCTCTGACATGGTGCTGGAGAAAGGGACAATGTTTCTCTCCTGACACCAGGCCTCAAAAACACGCCATTTAAGAGCGTAAAGTGTCTGCATGGAGCCTGCTCAGGCAAACTGAATAGTGTTTACCACATTGATGGGAAGCCCAGAAGCAATTAATTTCTCCCTTTCAGGGGCCAAGCCCACAGATCCCAGATCTCTGGGTGTGGGTGCCAAATTTGCCCGCGAGCCTAAGACAAGAGATCTTTGCATGCAGACAGACACCATGGTTGTCCTGCTAGCATTGATATTATTTCTGCAAACCAGGCCTTCTTGGTCTATCTGGGAGCTACTAAAATTAATGTGAGAGCTTCTCTGTGCACGTGCTCCAGAGTGGTCTGAATTAGGGCCACTGGTGGAAAAGCGTAAAAGCGCATTATTTTCGGCCAGTTGTGCTCCAACGCGTCTAGGCCGAGAGGTGCGTTTGCGTCCTGTATGGAGAAGAACATAGGATAGTGCGCGTTTTCCCTGGAAGCGAAGAGATCTGCGTCAACTTCGCCGAAGCGATCCCAAATCTGTTGCACCACCCCCGGGTGAAGGTGCCATTCTGTAGCCAGCGGGACGCTCCTGGAGAGCACGTCTGCTCCGTGGTTCTGCGCTCCCAGGACATGAGTTGCTTTGATTAACAGCAGATGTGCACCTTTGTAGCAGCTTGTGTGTCAGATGGAGGAGGGGCAGAGAACATGTGCCCCTGTCTGTTTATGTGGGCGACCACACAGGTGTTGTCGCTGCATACTAACACATGCTGGTGTGAGACCAGACCCATTTCGCCAAACTGTTTCAGAGAGAGAAAAACTGCCATCAACTCCAATTGGTTTATATGCAGTTGCTTCTGACTGTGAGACCAAACACCGCTGGTGTGCTTGTGTTTACATTTTCCCCCCAGCCGGATTTTGATGCATCTGTTGTCATGAGCACGCAAGATAAGACCTGGCCTAGGGGAGCCTCCCTGCTGAGGTATGCTGTGTTTCTCTACGGCCTCAGAGCCTGCAGGCAGGAAGGAGAGATCTTCCCCTGGTGTTGTTGCGGGGGGGGCTGTCTCTGTTTCATCTGCACCCAGCGTTGAAACTCTTTCATGTGCAGCAATCTGAGGGGGACCGCCAAGATCATGGAGGCCATGAGGTCCAGGAGGCGCTGGCATTGTTTGATAGGTAGCATGCGATTGTGCTGAAACAAAGCTAAACACAATGTTGTTATCCTCCTCTTGGATAACCTTGCGTAATACTGTACTGAGTCCAGCTCGAGGCCCAAATAACAGATCCTCTGGCTGGACACCAATTGGCTTTTGTCTTTGATTATTACAAAGCCAGAGACTGTAGGTGTGACATCAGCAGAGCTCTGTGGGTTCTGGCCTGGTGGCATGACCCAATCAGGACTAAGAGGTCATCCAAGTAGTCTAGGGTTCTGACGCCCTGACTTCTTATTGGTCTCAGTGCAGCCTCGAGGCATTTTGTAAACACATGAGGGACTAGAGATAGACCAAATGGCAGAACCTGATACTCGTATGCTGTATTGTCGAACGCAAAACGCAGAAATGTTCTGTGTTTTGGCAGGATTGGGATATGAAAGTAGGCGTCTTGCAGATCCACCGACGTGAACCAGTCCCCTGGACATACAGATAGCATCACCTGGCGTAGAGTCAACATTCTGAATTTGAATGTTCTCAGTCGCTTGTTTATTGGTCTCAGATCTAAAATAGGACAGAATCTCCTGCCCTTCTTTGGGATCACAAAATAGCGGCTGTAAAAAACGTTGTTTGCTTCCTGAGAGGGAACCACCCTTATTGCTCTTTTCTCCAAGAGTGAACAAATCTCCTTTTTCAGAGTTGGAGCGAGATCTGAACGTATTGTTGACATTGTTGTCCCTCTGAACCACAGGGGAGGCTTGCTGAACTGCAGTCTGTAACCTCGGACCACAGTTCCCATGATCCATTGCAATGGTGCACATGCGGACTATGCTCCCGCGTGAGAGGCTAGCCTGAACGGCATGTTTATTTGTGGGCTCATTGGGCCCCCCTCTGGACAAAATTTTAATAGGGGTGGAGCGCCTGTCTCCCTGAGACGACGCTCCGACCTCTTTACGTTTGACCTTTGTTTCGTGAAAAAAGGGTTGAACTCTCCCTTTAATTCTGACTCTTGACACAGAACAGTGTGAACACAATGTGTTTTTATTAGTGTTAGTACTTGAGGATAACATTTTCCCTTTATTGCACAAACAGGGGAGTGATTTTTGTGTCAATAAACATTTTTGTCCGTTCAATCGGGGTTTCTTGAACTCAGACGCGGGTTGAGTCTGAGAGGCTTTCCTTTTTCCCAGTGGGTGGAAGAGCTCTGGTAGTTCTGGAAAGAGCTGCAGGGCCAGGCTGATGCCGGGTTCCCACCAAACGCGTTTTGCTCAACAAAAATGCTCCTACCGCACTGTGCTTGCTGCCTGTCAACAGACGTCTGTTCACATCGAACGCGTCTGAAGACGCGCAGTGGGATGAGCGTCTGTTTCCTTTTCCGGTCAGGTTTGTTTTGTTTCTTGTACACCAGGCAGATAAAATCAGTTGTACCTGAGCCCCGTTACTACTTGAGTGGGTTTTCTACGAGCCGAACTGCAGCTTCAAAAGTCTTTGTTGAGATTAAAACGTTTTGGTTGGGTGATTTAGGTCAGGGCAGAACACGAGACATAGCACGATACAGACAGAAACACAGAGTAAAAAGTAAACCTCTGATGGTTTTACAAGCTGGCTGTCACAAGCCTCAGACTAACAGTCTCTGCATGAAAACTATAAGTGGGATAAAAAAAACTGTGGAATATTATTTATACCAAACGTCTTCCCCGTCTCGTCGGTTCCAGGATTGTGAGAGTCAGAAGGTTTTGATGTTCTCACCTGTGTCTGACCGAGACGACAAGATTAATTATTGAATATTAATGAGGCAGCTTCAGTCGTCATGTTACTAATAATGTGCCATGATCTGCGTTGTCTTTAGCTTTTGTAAAGCGTAGTAACATTATTTTAGAGCAGGGGTCTGCAACCTTTACAATCAAAAGAGCCATTTTGTGCCTTCGGTCACTAAATTAAAAGTGTTCAGAGCTGCAATAACATGCTACAACTGTAGTTATCAACTGGTGGCCCATGGGCCACTTTAGGTTTTTTGGAAGGAGCTTTTGTGACCACTAGGGGTGAAATTATAAATATAAAACAACAAATAATTCATATTTTTACAATTTTAGACAAATGAAAAGACCAGATTATTTAAAGAGAGTTTTTTTTTTAATTAATAAAAGCTATGAACTATGCAGACCTAGGTAATATTTTTTATTTTGGAAAAATAAATTAAGTATAGAAATAAAGCATAAAGTTAAAGTGGGTATGCTTTACTCCTTGTACTTGTTCCAGTATTTAAATATTCGCAAAATAAATGACAGGAAAATGTCTTAAACTACTGGTAATCCTTTTTTACAACAAAAATTAAGTTTTATGTTAGTTTTGGTCAAAGCTTGAAAGAACCGCTGTGGAGGAACCAAAGAGCCACATGTGGCTCTAGAACCGCAGGTTGCAGACCCCTGTTTTAGAGAAACATAAAGGTTTTAACGTATAAATCT
>JBBPBX010013838.1:38628-51793 GCA_038048925.1 Garcialebias charrua
GGACCATGGGAGACCGGGCTTTCAGTGTGGCTGCCCCCCGCCTGTGGAACTCTCTTCCTGACTGTCTGAGAGCCCCACAGTCTGTGGTTGACTTTAAGAGCGGCTTGAAGACCTTTCTTTTCAACCGAGCATACTCTACCTCCTCATGATTCTACTTTTGATCTTAGTTGATACTGTTATTGATTTTACTTGTTTTATTACTTGTTTTATTGACATTTAATTCTGTTGCACTTTGTAGCACTTTGAGATTTTCATTAATGAAAAGTGCGTTATAAATTGAATTAATTATTATTATTATTATTGTGATCGGAAGATCGCCGGTTCAAGCCCGGGTACCGACAACACAAAAAATGTGGGTGGGATAAATTCATTCATTCATTCATTCAACCTTTATTTAGTCAGGTAAATCTTTTGAACCTCATGGGCTCATTTACGAAAGCGACCTGCTAAAACTAAAGAACAATGAACAGCAATGGTAGAATTTCCTTAAACAATAAACAAACAAACAAACAATAAACAATAGAAAACAAAAGAGAGGGAAAAAAAAAAAAAAAACACAACAATTTTTTTTTTTTTTAACAAAGTATCAAAAAACTAGCAAAACATTATAAGGTAAACGTATAGAATCAAAGACAGGAACAAATCTGCATTGGTTTTTGCCAGGATTCCAACAGATTCTGAAAACCATTTAGAGAAGTCAAGTTTGAGAGCTTCAAATAATCCACATGTGCTTGGACATGGACATGAACCGGGGCTTCCCGCCTTGCTAGCTTTGCTAGGGGCTTTGGGCTTCCTCTTGCTCTTTTCCGGCGCTATGTTAGCTGCCGAGAGAGAGAGAGCGTGAGTGTTTCCTGTTAACAAGCTAAACAGGTGAATATTTCAGAAAGGTAGACTGTGCTGTTTGAAAAACCTCCTCGTTAGCGAGTCTAAACGGGGAGGTGACGGCATAGACCAGTTAACGAGCTAAACAGGCTAGCGGAAAGCAGCGACAGAAACTCGAACGTTAGCTGGGCTAAATGCAAGAAAAATTAGTTAGCAAGCTAAACTAAGCGGTATGCAGGGTACAAAAGCCTTGTAGTGACGCCCTGGGTAGGGAGCGAGCTCACCTCTGGTCGGACAGTTGAGTCACGTACAAGGGCCTGCGATCAGGTTGAAGCGAGGTGAAGTGCAAAAAGATTAGTGAAATGAGACCGCGCTGCATATTTATAGCAGGAGGGCGGGGCCTCCTGCTTATGCAGCAGTCTCATTGGCCTTGATAGGCGTGATGAAAGAAACTTCACAGGTTGGTCTCGCGAGGGCGCAATCCCCATACCTATGTGTTGTACCGAGTGAACCGACCGAAAGGGAACTAGGAGTTGTCTCAGTCAAAATATTCAGTCAATTTGGATGCTTTTCAGGCACAGCATTCAGTGAGGGATGCTGGAGTAAGGCTTTTCTTCACGTTGTCCACACAAAATTGCAAGAGTGGCTTTTCAAGACATTTTCTCTGGAAAGAGTTTAAAAATGTATTGTTTTGTGACTCCCTAAACACAGTTTCCATGTGAACACAAGCCCGAAAAGATTAAAATGCTTTTGCTTATTTATTTAATGCTCTTCCAATGTGGACAGGGCTCACAGTGTCCTGCCATGACTCACTCTACAGACAGCAAACCTGAGGGCAATTACACAAAACTGAAGACAACGAGCCTTTTTCTGGAAGATAACAGGAGAGCTTCATAAGACAGATTGTTAAGAAGCATTGTTTGGAGTGACAGAACAGGTCTTGGTGGCTGATGAGCATTAAGAAGTTTCAGTTTTTTTGTATTGAACACTTGTTCTGATTCCAGGAGAATATCTCACCGATTCTACAAACTGAGATCGCACAGGTATGATGCATAAATACTCCACAAAACCCCCACTTATAAAAATAAAAGACAAGATATCCCTTATACAGTAACTCTTAAAAATATTACAACCCAACTTTGTGCATACAAATAAACGAGCACAGGAAGATGGAAATGGTGCCTCTATTTCTGTGTTAGAAAAGAACCATGCTTTAAATTTTAAGAAGCAAGCTAAGTCAAGCTCAGCAACTCCAGTAAGACCCACGGAGGAAACAAATTATGTATTTGCTACAACTTGGAAACTGTAACAGCTTACTTTAATTACATTTTTCTAAAGGGAGTTAACTTGATAATAATTAAACGGTTGAAGGAGGTACTTTCTAAATGGTCTTGCCGGATGCTATAATCTGCGTATTTGTGTGTTTTCCTGGTACAAATTGAATGAACCAGGAAGAGCCGGACCAAAAATGCACAGTACCGTATTTTGAAATTTATTTCCTTGTTTGCCTTGGTGTGATTATGGATGTTGGTCTGATTAGATGGACAAATGCCAAATCTGCCCATTCCAATAACATTGGTTTTCCAATAAATGTTTATTGCCACGTCTTAATTTCCACGTCCAGGTGGATGATAAAACGGTCTTGTGGATTTTAGGGTTAAGTCCCGTGTTCTGCTTACCTCAATGTGTCATAAGTAAACAGAGAACATGTTGGCCTTGACTCAGCGGTACGCCGATGGGTAAAGGGGATTATGGGAGGAAAGGTAGTAACAGATTCATTATTTTTATGTTGCATCCCTCATTTCCTCGAGGGAATTCCAGCAGGGCCTGAGTAAATAAACCGGGAGATTATGTTTAAAGGGAAAACCAAATGTCCAACCAATTACTGTTAATATTTACTCTGCCATAACACTACACTTTCAAGTTTCCCCATGACCTCCCCAACCTCCACTCTTCTTCCTCTCAGCTCTGTCATCCCGTGCCTCATTCATTCTCTCCAGCCAGCTCCCGAGAGACAGCGTGAAATTTGAGAAACTATGGTAACATTAAATTAACTCACTGCCCACCACTGTCACAGCCTTCTTTACCCTTCTGCTTTACCCCTTATACCTCAAACTACGTCAGAGAGCAAGTGAGTGTGTTAGAAGTTCAGGGGGAGATGGAGAAATAGTGACACACAGAAGGGGGCTGCCGTCTCTGGGCAATAACGTGACGTTCATGACTTTCTCTTTCTTAGAGTTAGAGATGAGTGATGAAAGAAATAAACGTCAGTTTGAGCTGCTGTGCAGCTGATCTGGAGAGTCTTTTGTTCAGGAAAATCTCAACGAGTACATGATTTACAAATCACCAGGGTTAATTGCTCCTTTCCCTTTCCATGCGAGCAGCCCTCTGGAGACAGATATGACTGTTGTGCATCTGTTGCCTTGCCTTTTTATTAGACTGTTAAAAGGAGGACATTAACCAGCATCATTACTGCAGGTTTCCTCCTTTGGCTCGGCTCACAAAGCCATGCAAAGGGCAGGATGCAGGGATGAAAGGGAGTGCATGAAGCGAAGCTCTCTCCTGACTGAAGAAAAAAAAAAGTTTAAATCAGCTCTTTATTTAGCCAAATTTTACAAGGCTTATTTTGCTTGGAAACCAAACTCTATGGTATGTGACAAAACACAGTGTATGAGTGTATGGATGGATGGGAGTCAGCTGAACTCCGTCCCCCTCTTTGACTCCGTTTCTCACCTGCTCATGTTTCCCTCTAACTCTTACTGCCCCCCACCCCCAGTGAGGAAATCTCTAAATGAACGAACCAAAGTAATAAGTCACAGACGGAGTGTGAGAATGAGGAGAGGAGAGAGGGTGGGCAGACTTCTACCCACGCAAAAGGAACTTTTTACTGTGCAAACACTCTTTCCATCTACCCTGCATGCTCCCTCCATCTCAGACTGGTGTTAACACTCTGGAGAGTCCGAGGCCCGTCTCGGAGCTCACGTTCTCCCTCCCGCTCCATTCTCAGTCGCCCTAAACATTCTTTCCTCTCCTGTCATTGCGCGTCCCGTCTGCATCCCTCTTTCTGCTCATCCCTTCCTCCAGTCAGCCCTCTCGTTTCATCCCTTCACCTCAGTCAAGAGTCAGCATCAGAATAGTGGAAGCCCTATGTCTGGTGCATTCCTCAGCACGCTCAGCAGTGTCCCCTGAGACTTTCCAGTCTCTGACTCTTTGTCTGTCTTGCACCGTTTCTGCGGTGAGTTGTTCCGTCTGTGTGTGCCCTTCAGTGATGTGTTCTCTATCAGGACTGACCACTGATCGCCGGCGCGCCATGTGTCTGCGTCAGCCCTACACTGAGCCCCGTTGTCGTGTTGTTCTTCGGAAGCGGCGAGCCACCGACAAACACACGGGAAATGGGGAGGAGTGTCGGCATTTGTGTAAGATGAAGGGGGCTCAGCAGGCCTTGAAGGGGAAAAGACCAAAAGGGGGAGCAGGAAGACAACCCGCGTGATGTCACGGTTTGCCCTGCGAAGTGACTTTGCCAACATGACATGATCTTACTCACATGGGGGGAGGTTGAGAGAATGCCCTTTTACCGGCAGATTGACAACTACGCACACACAAACACACTTGTACACATATGCTTACGTCTTTGAGACAGTTCACTTAAGCATTTAAAGCCATTTATAACCCACTAGCCCCTTTAACGTGACATGGTCTGGCTGTTCTTCTGAATGCTGACGCACTTCGAGCCCCTTCATCACTGGCCATTCATTAAATTAACCCTCATTACACAATGACAATCATAAATCTGCCTCCCACCACAGTGATAGCAGATAACACAACCTGTAGCAGAACACAGAGGCAGCTCATTCCACTGTCCACTTCCTGCACGTCAACCAAACCATGTGTACATTTCTTCATAACTAAGAGCAAACACTGCAAAGGAAATTTCATATCCGTATGTCGTCACCTTTTATGTTTTGAAGGAGCGCACAAACAGGCATCGAGCGCTGAGCACAGCCGCTCTGAGGCAGGTGGACGTTTGAAGAGGTTTGGGATTCGAAGAAAACTTCTGACTGCACGTGGAGGGAAGTTCACAGAGGTTCTCGGACTGATGCGTAAATGTCTAGTCCGAGCAAAACCAAGTGTCTGCTGTCGTCTTCCCTCTCTGGGATTTTACAGCGACTCGTGCAAAAGTTTTATAAATCTTTACACAATGCTCAGTTTTTCTATACATGGCTATTTGGGAGTGCAATGTTGTTGTCAGAATGGCCCTAGTCTGCACTGGAAGTGCTACTGCTAGCTGATGCTTCTGTGTAGGTAATATTCATGAAACTTACTGAAACAAAAACATCTCAAATGAAGAAAGTGTTGTATGAGAAAAATCTACTTCAGTCATAGCCCCGTCCAAACTAGCCCAAATCATCTTCTTCTTTCAGCTTTTCCCTCTTCAGGGGTCGCCACAGCAAGTCATCCTCCTCCATCTCACTCTGTCCTCTGCATCCTCTGTCCTCACTCCAACTACCGTCATGTCCTCTCTAACTACCTCCACATACTGTATCCCCTCTTTGTCTTGTTCCTGGCAGCTGCATTTCTAACATCCTTCTACCAATATACCCACTGTCCCTCCTCTGGACATGTCCAAACCATCTCAGTGTGGCCTCTCTAACTTTATCTCAGTTGTTCAACATGTGCTGTACCTCTGATGATCTCATTCCTGATCTTATCCATCCTTGTCACTCCTAAGGAGAACCTCAAAATCTTCATTTCTGCCACTTCCAGTTCTTTCTCCTGTCTTTTTGTTAATGCCACTGTCGAGACCATACAACATAGCTGGTCTGTCTTGTAAACTTTGCTTGTGACCTTTGCTGACACCTTTTTGTCGCAAATCACTCCCAAAACTTGTCTCCATCCACTCTATCCTGCTTAGACTCTTTTCTTCACCTCTTTACTATACTCTCCCCATTTTCATGGACAGTGGACCTTGACAGCATGAAGTCCTGCACCTTTTTGACCTCTGCTCCTTGTAGCCTCCGCTGGCCTCCCTCACTCTCATTCACACACATGTACTATCTCTCCGACCGCACTCAATTCATTCAGCTTAAATCCTTCCGTTCCCAGTCTTCCCCTGTCTCCACGGGTGTCCCCCAAGGCTCTGTCCTCGGACCCCTCCTCTTCATCATTTACCTCCTTCCTCTAGGCCACATCTTCCGCAAACATGGCATCCATTTCCACTGTTATGCTGATGACACGCAGCTCTACCTGTCATCAAAACCTAACTCCACCCACCCGCCCTCCATCCTCACCGACTGTCTCATTGAGCTTAATCACTGGTTTTCTAACAATTTCCTTCAACTAAACAGCAACAAAACAGAAGTCATTCTCGTCGGTACCAAAAACTCTATTTCAAAATCAGAACATCTTCTCGTCCCCCTTAACAACTCTCTGCTATCCCCCTCCCCTCAGGTCAAGAGCCTCGGTGTCATCCTCGACACCACTCTCTCCTTCACTTCACACATCAACAATATTACTCGGTCTGCCTATTTCCACCTCCGTAATATTAACCGTCTCCGTCCTTCTCTCACGCCCCGCTCCACAGCCATCCTGGTGCACAGTCTTGTGACTTCCCGTATCGATTACTGCAACTCCCTTCTCTACGGCCTCCCCAACAAATCTCTCCACAAGTTACAGATGGTCCAGAACTCAGCTGCCCGTGTCATCACTCAAACCTCCTACTATAACCACATCACTCCTGTCCTGCAGCAGCTCCACTGGCTCCCGGTTAAATCACGCATCATCTTCAAAATTCTACTTCTCACGTTCAAAGCTATCCACAACCTTGCCCCTCCTTATCTATCCGACCTCCTACAAATCTCCATCCCATCACGCTCTCTCAGGTCCTCCTCTTCACTACAACTCCATGTACCCTCTGCCCGCCTCTCCACCATGGGGAGCAGGGCCTTCACCTGCTCTGCCCCTCACCTCTGGAACGCTCTACCGCCCGACCTTCGAAACACCACCTCCCTTTCTCTGTTCAAGACTGCCCTGAAAACCCATCTCTTTAGACTAGCTTATCATTAACTTTACTAAATGTATTTTTATCTTCCATTTTATATCCTTTATGTATTTTATATTTCAATTTGTCGCTGATAATGTTTGCTCTGTATTCACTGTGTTGGTTTGTTAAGTGTCCTTGGGTGTCATGAAAGGCGCTTTTAAATAAAATGATTATTATTATTATTATTACTCTGTCTTACTACTGCTGACTTTCAGTCCTCTTCTTTCAAGTGCATACCTCCACCTCTCCAAGTTCTCTTCCACCTGTTCCCTGTTCTCACCACAGATCACGTCATTGGCAAACATCATAGTCCATGGGGATTCCTGCCTGACTTCATCACCTGTCCATCACCAGAGCAAATCTAGCTCAAATCTGTCAGAATTAAAATGTATTTCTTTAAATTGAGGGTATTCAAAGAGTTATCTACAATACCGGTAGGTAAGTTACTTGTCACTCCACCAAATCTCACTTCAGACAGTCTCCTCTAAAGCTGTGAAAGAGCACAGAATGGACACTCTTATTTTTTTAGTTTTGCATTACGGTTATTCTATTGTTAATTGTTTTCTTTTCTTTTGTATCCTCCAGTGGAATGAAAACATTTACTGTAAATGTTTATTTAAATTGTGAACTTCATGTCCTTCAAACTTCTTGGACAGGCAATCTTATCTCCGGGTTTGACAAAGATATGACAGTTATGTGTTTTTGTGCATTCTTCTCTACCACCGTCATCCTCATCTCCAGCTCACAGGTCTAAAGAATGTTTTTTCCTTGTATATCTGCACGTCTCGTCACAACCCAGCTTTATCCAGAGTTTTATTTTCTCAGCCTTTTGTTCACCCTGGGACAACACAAAGGCCTAATTTATTATGCAGGGTAAGAGGCACCTTTATGTTTGCTTTGGACGTCTGTGACTAAAGGGAACGACACAAAAATTATTCTAATTCCTCTGTTTTTGTTCGCAGTGTTGGTGCACTTTGACCCCTGGCTGTTCTTAATTACTGTAGCCTTAAACTCTTCTGTCCAGAAACCTTTAAATGCCTTGCATGTTTTACTATATCAATAACCTGCTGTGAGTCAATGACACAGACATGAAAACTATCCAACTTGTTCTATTTTTGGCTCAAAGTTCACACGAATAATCCCCCCCTGGACGCCACTTTCTTTTTATGTCTCTTCTTTCTTTTTTCTCTGCGGCTCTTCATCCTCTCTCGGTTCATCAGTCACACTGTCCGACTTCATTAGAAACTGTACGAAGGATGTTAGCTCGCCTCAGCGCCTGCCTTGTATTACAGGCACCGCTTGGAACCCCAGCAGCGCCAGTAAACATGCCAAGAATGCGAGGAATGGCCCAGCGACTGATAAGAAGGAAATTCCCTGCAATAGACTGGACTGAAAGCTTAAGAAACAACACCGGCCTGAACTCTCGCTGAGGAGAAATGGGAGGGATGACGACAGAGAGCTTGAGGGAGGGATGGGACAGGAAGCCTGAACACAGAGGTTTGACATAAAGACAATAAGCATTGGGAGAGCAGCTGAGGCTAAAGTCATGACACATGGGAGCACAGAACGTGGTGATAGGTGGTCATGGGAGAACGAGCTAATGAGCAACAGTAGGGATGGATTTAAGAAAACAGTGAAGACATGAAAGAGATTCACCGTTCAAAAATAGCAACCTAAAAGATGTAAAACAATCCATCCTGTAACGGGTGTTGGGTGAGATTTGGAGAAATTAGTGGAAATGGGTGGATCTACAAATAGCAAGTGTAATCGGTGGCGGCCGTGGCGTAGTGGTAATTCATTCATTCATTCAACCTTTATTTAGTCAGGTAAATCTTTTGAACCTCATGGGCTCATTTACGAAAGCGACCTGCTAAAACTAAAGAACAATGAACAGCAGTGGTAGAATTTCCTTAAACAATAAACAAACAAACAATAAACAATAGAAAACAAAAGAGAGAAAAAAACAAAAGAATTTTTTTTTTTTTTAACAAAGTATCAAAAAACTAGCAAAACATTATAAGGTAGACGTATAAAATCAAAGACAGGAACAAATCTGCATTGGTTTTTGCCAGGATTCCAACAGATTCTGAAAACCATTTAGAGAAGTCAAGTTCGAGAGCTTCAGATCTTTTTGTAAGATATTCCATGAAGCAGGAGCGGAGTAGGAGAAGGCCCTTTTTCCAAGTTCAGTCCTCACTGACGGAACACTGCAGGTAATCATGTCCTGAGAGCGCACGCTGTAGCTGCACTCACGCAAAGACATGTAGGAGGAGATGTATGAGGGCAGCAGACCAAGAAGTGATTTGAAGATGAAAATGTACCAGTGGAAGAGTCTGCGTGAGGTTAATGATGTCCAGTTAACCAGTGAATACAGGGTGCAGTGGTGGGTACGATAATCACAACCAGTTATGAATCTTAGTGCACCATGATAGACCACATCCAACATCCGCAGGGTGCTTGTAGGAGCATTCATGTAGAGAATGTCACCGTAATCAATGGAGGGAAGGAAAGTCACAGATACAAGGCGTTTCCTAACATTCAGTGATAGACATGATCTGTTTCTGAAAAAGAAACCCAGTTTAACTTTCAGTTTCTTCACTAGGTTTTCCACGTGGAGTTTAAAAGAGAGATGTGAATCGATCAGGATACCCAGATATTTATAGGAATCAACAAACTCAATAGGGACACCATTTGAAGATAAAATCAGAGGAGGATCTGCTGGAACCGCCTTCCTATTTGAAAAAAACATCCCTTTTGTTTTATCAGCATTTAGGACAAGTTTGAGACGGAACAAATCTGACTGGATGATGTCAAAAGCAGATTGCAGTAACTGGAAAGCCTTAGCTACTGTTTTAGCTCGGCAGTAAACAACTGTATCATCAGCATAGAAATGTAAGGATGCATCAGGGATGCAGTGACCTACATTAGCTATGTAGATTGTAAAGAGAGTGGTCCTAAAACTGAGCCTTGTGGTACACCATTTTTAACTGTTAAATAGCTGGAAGAAGTACCGTTATGTTGAACACATTGCCTCCGATTGGAAAGATAGTTAGAAAACCAACCGATGGTGTGATCAGAGAAACCGATTTCTGAGAGCTTATGACACAGGATGTTATGATCCACAGTGTCAAAAGCTTTAGACAGGTCTAAGAAAAGTGCAGCACAATAGTCCTTAGCATCCAATGCTTCAACAACATCATTCAGAACCTTCAGAGAAGCAGTTGTTGTGCTGTGTTTTTTCCTGAAACCAGATTGATGGAGAGGTAAGATGTTAAATGAGTCCAGATAATTTTTGATCTGAGAGTTTATCAGTTTTTCTAGAACCTTGGCTAAGATGCAGAGTTTAGAGATCGGTCGATAATTGTTCAGTGAGGTGGGGTCACCTCCCTTCAGCAAAGGAAGAACAAAGGCTGTTTTCCAAGCATCCGGAATGGTGTTTTGGCTTATGGACAGATTAAAGATGTGGGTCACAGGGACTGTGATGATATGAGCAGCCAGCCTTAAGAAATAAGGTGGAAGTTCATCTGGACCTGCAGATTTTTTAGGATCAAGATCTTTTAACAGTTTATTTACCTCACTGACTGAGAACGGAGAAAAAGAGAAGGTGTGATTAACTGATGGTTTACTTGTAGGAGGGATTTGATTTGTAGAAGTTTGGTTATTAGATGAAGTGGCTGATTTTCCGTTTGTAACTGTGTCAAATAATGAACTAGAAGCAACAAAATGTTTGTTGAAACAGTTCAGGATCTCGTGCTTATTTGACACAGGAACAGAGTCAACAAGAAGTTGTGATGGGAGGTCAGATGATTGGGGGGTGCCTGAGAGAGATTTAATGGTTTTCCAGAATTTTTTAGGATCGTTTAGATTTTTGGAGGTCTGAGATAAGAAGTAGTTACGTTTTGCGGCTTTGATGGCAGTTGTGCATTTATTCCTTAGCTGCCGAAATTTCAACCAATCAGTGTCTGAGTGTGATTTTCTTGCTGCGGCCCAAAGATGATCTCTCCAGTGCAGGAGATCAGCTAGTTCAGGAGTAAACCAGGGGCTGTCACAGCCCTTTATCCTGAACTGCCAGAAAGGAGCAATGTAATGGCAGTCGTCCCCTGATCGGAAGGTTGGCGGTTCGAATCCCGGTTCCCCACACCATGTGTCGTTGTGTCCTTGGGCAAGACACTTAACCCCGAGTTGCTCCCGGTAGGACTGGAAAGCACCTTGCATGGTAGTCTGCCGCTACCGGTGTATGAATGTGTGTAGCACTTTGAGATTTTCACTAATGAAAAGTGCGTTATAAATTGAATTCATTATTATTATTATTATTATTAATCATCAACTGACGGCCAGCTCAGAAAGAGTTATCGATGGGAGTTTCTCAGATCATCAAAGTGCTCACCAACTTCACGCTCTTGGACTTGAACTCAGACATGGAAGCACAACAGGAAGAGGATGTGCAACTGGTACAAGGTGTCAGAGATGGCCTTCAGTAAAATTATATGAACCCTGTTTTTTTTTTAAACTATTTTTATAGGTTTTGTTAATTTATTTCATGGTTTAATTTCATCAAACCAAATCCCATTTCTTAAGTTTAGTTTAGCATCTATTACCATTAAAATGTATATATTTACCATTCATTTGCTACGATTTGTATGTAAAGTCACAACAAAAAGAATCACAATAAAAAAGCGGATTTCCCCCCACACACACACACACACCTCAGGTAAAGTCCATCTATGTGGGTGGAGCTGTCTCGTTACGGCGAGAAGGTTGCAGGTTCAAATCCAGCTGGTGCATTTTATTTGGGGGTTTTCAGAGATCCAGAGATTCTTTATTGTCGTTTCCAGGTACTGCAGTTTCCTCCTGCACAGAGCAACTTCATGTTGGGTTAATTGGTAACTCTAAAATTGCCTAACTCTGGGTGTCATTGAGAGCATAAATGGTTGTCCTTGTAATGGGCTGGTGACCTTTTCAAGTTGTACGCCGCCTCTTGCCCAATGACTGCTGGGTTACGACCCTGCGTGGAAAAGCAAGTAAAGACAATGGATGGATGAGATTGTTCATACCAGAAGAAAATACAAATCAAAGATTTCTGGCGCTTTAGCAAGTTTTACTGATGGTCCCGTATAAAAAGACACGTCACAGGAAAGATAAACCTCCCAACCAGCCAATGAGTGGGAAGAGGGCACATTTCTGACGAGTGAATCCTGGGATTTGACTGACAGCACCTCTTTACGACTCACTTTTTTTATTGACTTCTTCATTGCACCATACAGTGCAATTCAGAGGCTGCCAAGCTCTCATCATCACCAAACCCTGATCCAGATTAGCTTCCATTCCAAATTTGACTTTCACTTAAGTGCCTACTGACAAGTCTATACGTAGATTTTTGTCTGCCTGCTGGCGCTGCTTTTTGGAGCGGCCGGCTGCAAAGTATTTTGAGGACAAATTGGATTACATACCACCTGGGTATTTCCTTCCTACCCTTGTTTTTCCCAGATTACATCAGAGAGGTTCCTTCAGTTGTTAGTAGGCACATACCTCACAGTCACCGGGGAGGCTAGTTTAAAACAGAACGTGTGTAATGAAATATATGAAGGGAGGCAGGAGGCACGATGGTCCTTCCTGTACAAGCTTTTCTGATCATCACATTCAAGATAAGAGATGGTGATCTAGTTTCTGTTTTTGCAATCTGTGCATGTGTGTGACTTTGAATGGTCGCCTATTGTTCGCATCTGGCCTAAACCCAGTCCTTTTCTGTGTTCAGATAATAAATAATGAACAACTGAGAGGGGAAATGAAACATTATCCATATTAAACTCCCCAGGGTGTCTTATCTTGAATGAAACTCATTCATTCCTGTAATATCATGATCACAGCGTTAAACCTCGGCCAATTATAATACCAATATTGAGACAGATAAACAATATTCTTAGCCACAGTCTGGGCTCCTTTTCCAAAAAGCTATTTACTAATTATTCTTCAAAGGGAGCGGTATGCATTCATGACAAAGTGAGAGCTCTCCTGGGTCAGGTCAGTGTTGTGAAGCTTTAATGGAGCAACAATAAGTGTAGGACAATGGTTTGAGGGCCAATGCATGAGAATTCAGTTGCACTTTACGGTGTGTTTGTGCAGAAGAAACCATGGTCAGGACTTGATCCAGCGAACGTAGCGACCGCCTCTGTTTTGTATATTTTTGGTCAAAACCTCACATAACAACTCGGTGCGGTTTCTTGGCTTTTCGACCCATCTGAAACAGCTGACGCAGGGCATGTAGGTGGGTGTGTGAGCTTTGAGTTGAGGCAGTGAAAGGCC
>JBBPBX010013839.1:0-24664 GCA_038048925.1 Garcialebias charrua
TGAGCTCCCTCCAAAGATTTTCTATAGGGTTTAGGTCTGGAGACTGGCTAGGCCACTCCAGAACCTTGATCTGCTTCTTACGGAGCCACTCATTGGTTCTCCTGGCTGTGTGCTTCAGGTCATTGGTTCTCCTGGTTGTGTGCTTCAGGTCCTTGGTTCTCCTGGCTGTGTGCTTCAGGTCCTTGGTTCTCCTGGCTGTGTGCTTCAGGTCCTTGGTTCTCCTGGCTGTGTGCTTCAGGTCCTTGGTTCTCCTGGCTGTGTGCTTCAGGTCCTTGGTTCTCCTGGTTGTGTGCTTCAGGTCCTTGGTTCTCCTGGTTGTGTGCTTCAGGTCCTTGGTTCTCCTGGTTGTGTGCTTCAGGTCCTTGGTTCTCCTGGTTGTGTGCTTCAGGTCCTTGGTTCTCCTGGTTGTGTGCTTCAGGTCCTTGGTTCTCCTGGCTGTGTGCTTCAGGTCCTTGGTTCTCCTGGTTGTGTGCTTCAGGTCCTTGGTTCTCCTGGCTGTGTGCTTCAGGTCCTTGGTTCTCCTGGCTGTGTGCTTCAGGTCCTTGGTTCTCCTGGCTGTGTGCTTCAGGTCCTTGGTTCTCCTGGCTGTGTGCTTCAGGTCCTTGGTTCTCCTGGCTGTGTGCTTCAGGTCCTTGGTTCTCCTGGTTGTGTGCTTCAGGTCCTTGGTTCTCCTGGCTGTGTGCTTCAGGTCCTTGGTTCTCCTGGCTGTGTGCTTCAGGTCCTTGGTTCTCCTGGCTGTGTGCTTCAGGTCCTTGGTTCTCCTGGCTGTGTGCTTCAGGTCCTTGGTTCTCCTGGCTGTGTGCTTCAGGTCCTTGGTTCTCCTGGTTGTGTGCTTCAGGTCCTTGGTTCTCCTGGCTGTGTGCTTCAGGTCCTTGGTTCTCCTGGCTGTGTGCTTCAGGTCCTTGGTTCTCCTGGCTGTGTGCTTCAGGTCCTTGGTTCTCCTGGCTGTGTGCTTCAGGTCCTTGGTTCTCCTGGCTGTGTGCTTCAGGTCCTTGGTTCTCCTGGTTGTGTGCTTCAGGTCCTTGGTTCTCCTGGCTGTGTGCTTCAGGTCCTTGGTTCTCCTGGTTGTGTGCTTCAGGTCCTTGGTTCTCCTGGCTGTGTGCTTCAGGTCCTTGGTTCTCCTGGCTGTGTGCTTCAGGTCCTTGGTTCTCCTGGTTGTGTGCTTCAGGTCCTTGGTTCTCCTGGCTGTGTGCTTCAGGTCCTTGGTTCTCCTGGCTGTGTGCTTCAGGTCCTTGGTTCTCCTGGCTGTGTGCTTCAGGTCCTTGGTTCTCCTGGCTGTGTGCTTCAGGTCCTTGGTTCTCCTGGCTGTGTGCTTCAGGTCCTTGGTTCTCCTGGCTGTGTGCTTCAGGTCCTTGGTTCTCCTGGTTGTGTGCTTCAGGTCCTTGGTTCTCCTGGCTGTGTGCTTCAGGTCCTTGGTTCTCCTGGCTGTGTGCTTCAGGTCCTTGGTTCTCCTGGCTGTGTGCTTCAGGTCCTTGGTTCTCCTGGCTGTGTGCTTCAGGTCCTTGGTTCTCCTGGCTGTGTGCTTCAGGTCCTTGGTTCTCCTGGCTGTGTGCTTCAGGTCCTTGGTTCTCCTGGCTGTGTGCTTCAGGTCCTTGGTTCTCCTGGCTGTGTGCTTCAGGTCCTTGGTTCTCCTGGTTGTGTGCTTCAGGTCCTTGGTTCTCCTGGCTGTGTGCTTCAGGTCCTTGGTTCTCCTGGCTGTGTGCTTCAGGTCCTTGGTTCTCCTGGCTGTGTGCTTCAGGTCCTTGGTTCTCCTGGTTGTGTGCTTCAGGTCCTTGGTTCTCCTGGCTGTGTGCTTCAGGTCCTTGGTTCTCCTGGTTGTGTGCTTCAGGTCCTTGGTTCTCCTGGTTGTGTGCTTCAGGTCCTTGGTTCTCCTGGCTGTGTGCTTCAGGTCCTTGGTTCTCCTGGTTGTGTGCTTCAGGTCCTTGGTTCTCCTGGCTGTGTGCTTCAGGTCCTTGGTTCTCCTGGCTGTGTGCTTCAGGTCCTTGGTTCTCCTGGCTGTGTGCTTCAGGTCCTTGGTTCTCCTGGTTGTGTGCTTCAGGTCCTTGGTTCTCCTGGTTGTGTGCTTCAGGTCCTTGGTTCTCCTGGCTGTGTGCTTCAGGTCCTTGGTTCTCCTGGCTGTGTGCTTCAGGTCCTTGGTTCTCCTGGTTGTGTGCTTCAGGTCCTTGGTTCTCCTGGTTGTGTGCTTCAGGTCCTTGGTTCTCCTGGTTGTGTGCTTCAGGTCCTTGGTTCTCCTGGTTGTGTGCTTCAGGTCCTTGGTTCTCCTGGTTGTGTGCTTCAGGTCCTTGGTTCTCCTGGCTGTGTGCTTCAGGTCCTTGGTTCTCCTGGCTGTGTGCTTCAGGTCCTTGGTTCTCCTGGCTGTGTGCTTCAGGTCCTTGGTTCTCCTGGCTGTGTGCTTCAGGTCCTTGGTTCTCCTGGCTGTGTGCTTCAGGTCCTTGGTTCTCCTGGCTGTGTGCTTCAGGTCCTTGGTTCTCCTGGCTGTGTGCTTCAGGTCCTTGGTTCTCCTGGCTGTGTGCTTCAGGTCCTTGGTTCTCCTGGCTGTGTGCTTCAGGTCCTTGGTTCTCCTGGCTGTGTGCTTCAGGTCCTTGGTTCTCCTGGCTGTGTGCTTCAGGTCCTTGGTTCTCCTGGCTGTGTGCTTCAGGTCCTTGGTTCTCCTGGCTGTGTGCTTCAGGTCCTTGGTTCTCCTGGCTGTGTGCTTCAGGTCCTTGGTTCTCCTGGCTGTGTGCTTCAGGTCCTTGGTTCTCCTGGCTGTGTGCTTCAGGTCCTTGGTTCTCCTGGTTGTGTGCTTCAGGTCCTTGGTTCTCCTGGCTGTGTGCTTCAGGTCCTTGGTTCTCCTGGCTGTGTGCTTCAGGTCCTTGGTTCTCCTGGCTGTGTGCTTCAGGTCCTTGGTTCTCCTGGCTGTGTGCTTCAGGTCCTTGGTTCTCCTGGCTGTGTGCTTCAGGTCCTTGGTTCTCCTGGCTGTGTGCTTCAGGTCCTTGGTTCTCCTGGCTGTGTGCTTCAGGTCCTTGGTTCTCCTGGCTGTGTGCTTCAGGTCCTTGGTTCTCCTGGCTGTGTGCTTCAGGTCCTTGGTTCTCCTGGCTGTGTGCTTCAGGTCCTTGGTTCTCCTGGCTGTGTGCTTCAGGTCCTTGGTTCTCCTGGCTGTGTGCTTCAGGTCCTTGGTTCTCCTGGCTGTGTGCTTCAGGTCCTTGGTTCTCCTGGCTGTGTGCTTCAGGTCCTTGGTTCTCCTGGTTGTGTGCTTCAGGTCCTTGGTTCTCCTGGCTGTGTGCTTCAGGTCCTTGGTTCTCCTGGCTGTGTGCTTCAGGTCCTTGGTTCTCCTGGTTGTGTGCTTCAGGTCCTTGGTTCTCCTGGTTGTGTGCTTCAGGTCCTTGGTTCTCCTGGTTGTGTGCTTCAGGTCCTTGGTTCTCCTGGTTGTGTGCTTCAGGTCCTTGGTTCTCCTGGTTGTGTGCTTCAGGTCCTTGGTTCTCCTGGCTGTGTGCTTCAGGTCCTTGGTTCTCCTGGCTGTGTGCTTCAGGTCCTTGGTTCTCCTGGCTGTGTGCTTCAGGTCATTGGTTCTCCTGGTTGTGTGCTTCAGGTCCTTGGTTCTCCTGGTTGTGTGCTTCAGGTCCTTGGTTCTCCTGGTTGTGTGCTTCAGGTCATTGGTTCTCCTGGTTATGTGCTTCAGGTCCTTGGTTCTCCTGGTTGTGAGCTTCTGGTCATTGGTTCTCCTGGTTGTGAGCTTCTGGTCATTGGTTCTCCTGGCTGTGTGCTTTAGGATCATTGGTTCTCCTGGCTGTGTGCTTCAGGTCCTTTGTTCTCCTGGCTGTGTGCTTCAGGTCATTGGTTCTCCTGGTTATGTGCTTCAGGTCATTGGTTCTCCTGGTTGTGTGCTTCAGGTCCTTGGTTCTCCTGGCTGTGTGCTTCAGGTCATTGGTTCTCCTGGCTGTGTGCTTCAGGTCATTGGTTCTCCTGGCTGTGTGCTTCAGGTCATTGGTTCTCCTGGTTGTGTGCTTCAGGTCCTTGGTTCTCCTGGCTGTGTGCTTCAGGTCATTGGTTCTCCTGGCTGTGTGCTTCAGGTCATTGGTTCTCCTGGTTGTGTGCTTCAGGTCCTTGGTTCTCCTGGCTGTGTGCTTCAGGTCATTGGTTCTCCTGGTTGTAGTGCTTCAGGTCATTGGTTCTCCTGGCTGTGTGCTTCAGGTCATTGGTTCTCCTGGTTATGTGCTTCAGGTCCTTGGTTCTCCTGGCTGTGTGCTTCAGGTCATTGGTTCTCCTGGCTGTGTGCTTTAGGATCATTGGTTCTCCTGGTTGTGTGCTTCAGGTCATTGGTTCTCCTGGCTGTGTGCTTCAGGTCATTGGTTCTCCTGGCTGTGTGCTTCAGGTCATTTTCATGTTGGAAGACCCAGCCACAACCCATCTTCAATGTTCTAAATGAGGGAAGGAGGTTGTTCCCAAAATCTCACAATACATTGCCCCGGTCATCCTCTCCTTAATACAGTGCAGTCGTCCTGTCCCATGTGCAGAAAAACACCCCACCGCATGATGCTTCCACCCCCATGCTTCACATTAGGGATGGTGTTTTTGGGATGGTACTCATCATTCTTCGTCCTCCAGACACGGCGAGTGGAATTAAGACCAAAAAGTTCTAGTTTGGTCTCATCTGACCACATAACTTTCTCCCATGACTCCTCTGGATCATTCAAATGGTCATGGACAAACTCAAGACGGGCCTGGACGTGTGCTGATTTAAGCAGGGGGACCTTCCGTGCCATGTATGATTTTAAACTATGACATCAGTGTATTATCCACAGTAACCATGGAAACAGTGGTGCCAGCTCTCTTCAGGTCATTGACCAGCTCCTCCTGTGTAGTTCTGGGCTGATTCCTCAACTTTCTTAGGATCATTGATACACCACGAGGTTAGATCTTGCATGGAGCCCCAGTCCAAGGGAGATTGACAGTCATGTTTAGCTTCTTCCATTTTCTAAAAATTGCTCCAACAGTTGATCTTTTTTTAACCAAGCTGCTTCTCAATTGCCCCGTAGACCTTTCCAGTCTTGTGGAGGTCTACAATGTTGTCTCTGGTGTCTTTGGACAGCTCTTTGGTCTTAGCCATGTTAGTATGGAGTCTTACTGGTTGTGTGAGGTGGACAGGTGTCTTCATGCAGCTAACCACATCAAACAGGTGATTCTAATTTAGAATAAAAAGTGGAGTGGAGGTGGACTTTTTAGAGGCGGACTAACAGATCTGTGAGGGCCAGAACTGTTGCTGATTGACAGGTGTTCAAATACTTGTTTTTTTTTTTTGTTTTTTTTAAGTTTATTCATTTTACATATTTAAGAAAAACAACATAAAAGATAATGGAAAAAAACCATTTCATAAATATGAGAAAAAAAAATCAAAATACATAAAATGAAAGGTGGCAGAAAGAAGAAAATTTTCTTATTTTGTCTGCCCCTTTTTTTCCAAAACAAAACAAACAATTTACAAACAAGCAATTCAAACAATTAACTACCAAACCACAGATCAATTTAGTAACATTTCACACTCAGTAATCAACAAATAGATTAGGATGCATTACTTATAGTTTTAGTATTTTGCTAGCAGTCTAGACCTGATAATTTTTTTAAATTTCATCACAGAGTTTACATCTTTAACATCTTTTTCCAAAACATTCCACAATTCCACTCCCTTATTTGAAATAAAACGTCCCTTCAAACTAGTCCTATACTGTATCTAGGTTTAACAACATTTTGTCTTTCATGACACCATATGAGACAGAAAAAACTATACCAGAAGCACATTTAAGACAATCACATGTTGCATTTTGAGACTGAGGCAGTGAGATTTCTGTCCATGAGACATTCCAGATAGCAAACAGTTCTGAGGTGAAACCAGCCGGCCTCCGATAACGCTCATAGAAAAGTTCTCCGGGGAGGGGGGGGGGTAGTGATAGGTGCAGCTGTTTGCCTCAGAAAACACGTCTCAGGAGAAATTTGACATCCAGCCTTTTTCCAAGGCTGTTTAGGGTAAAGTCAGATAAGGATTACAAATATTTTTCACTTCAGGCAGACAGTATAATTCCTTCAGCCTTGAGTCCTGCTGGGCAACTCTGATATGGTCCAATTCGGGACTTTTTCCTCTGATTCAAGCTGTGGCCCTTAGATGTTGACCACCAGCGTCCAGAGTCCCAATCCGAGCGGATGATCTGCGATCCTCAGAGATCGTGTTCACCTTCCGGATTAGCTCGTAAACAGCTGATTTCCGAGGTCACGGCGCAGATCAGATCGGGTGCTCCAGCATTAGGTCCTGCTGAAACTCTCCCTCATTTGCCGATAGGCCAGTGCTCCACAAAACGCCAAAAAAAAAGCAAAGCGCTGCCATCGTAATCCAATTTAATCCAGATTCTTCACATTCCCTCAGAGCACACAGAGAGCGAGACGTCACCATTCCATCGAATCCATGGCGTATCCTCTCGTTTCGTCTGCGGGGATGGGCCGGCTCCCCCGTGCCTTGCCTTTTGTTGAAATCTTTCAGTAGAGTTGATTTCCCATACCACCCAATTCATCTTAATCTTCGTTCGAGGTGCTTCATGAGAAGCTGNCACACACACACACACACACACATATCAACTGTACAGGCAGTTTAAGACAAACAATCACAGCGCTGGTTGTGGAAAGATAAAGCTGTCATGTAGAAGAGGTCTCCTGTCCTCTGATGGCAGGTCCAGCTGTCCTTTCACTGAGACAAAGCTCCACCCCCAACTGGTCCAGATGTTCCCGTGTCTCTGATCAAAATGTGACGAGCATAAACTTTCATTATCTCAAAGATTCTGCTACAGAGATGTCTCAATCCCTGACACTTTCTGCTGAGTTGTAGAAAACTTGTAAAAACCTACGAGGTAGCAAAATATATTACAGCCCAGTACTTACAGAGTACTTACCTGGTATCTACAGGGTCCGGCTCCTACGAGGACCAAGCTGTAAGTACCAGCACCAGGCACGTACCCTGTAAGTACTTGGTATATGCCAGGTGCATACCTTTTTTAGGTACTTGGTACATATCCCGTAAGTACCATATCTAGGCATTTCCAGTTTAGTACTGATACACAAGTACCGGTAGGTACGCTGTAAGTTCCATATATGTACTGCATAAGAAACAGGTAAATACCTGGTAAGCACTCGTTAAGTAGCAGATATGTGCCAAATGCATATCAAATACATAACTTTTTAGTACTCTAAAAGTAGAATGCCTGTACCTGCCATGTACAGCAGTCCCTCGCTACTTCACAGTTCGTTTATCACAGACTTGCTCTATCACGGTTTTTCAAAATAAGAGTGGACATGAACACACAACTGGCTATTGATGGATGAGCCACACAACAAAAATTTTATTTAAAATAAATTATTTAAAATTATTTAGCACCTACTGCACATTTGTACAGCCCATACTGCAGGATAAACTTCTTGCTGCAGCTGATCAGCTGTTCTCCTGCAGAGTGTAGAAGTGGGCGTGGCCAAGTGTGCTTACAGGTGACCGAGAGCAGAGGAGGCAGGGAGCTGAAATCATGACATCCTGTGCTCTTTCACAGCGTTTAGAGTTTAGAAACATTGTTTACAATACTGCCAGTGTGTGGGAAGGGTTTAAAATGCCTTTATACATGTACATATAATTTTAAAAATCTACTACTTACTACTTGTCCTACTTCACGGTTTTTCACTTACCGCAGGTCTTCAGGGTACAGATCCCCAGCGATAAACGAGGGACTACTGTAACAGATATGCACTAAGTGTGTACCAAATACACATTTACTGCACATACCAGGTGCATACCATGTATGTACTCTATAAGTAGAAGGTACGTACCAGATGCATATCTTTTAGGCCCTCTAAAGGTACCATGTACATACTTGTTAAGTTCCAGGTACTTATCTGGTACCTAACTGGTACAGTTCTTGTAAGTACTCTGTAAGTACAGAGTACATACTCACTAAGAACCAACATAGCCCTTATTTACCTGGTGCATACCTGACTGTTGAAGTATAGCTTTACAAAACTATGTATTTTTTAAGACTACTCATCAGTTTTACTAATAATTTTGTAGAACAAATGGACTCAGTGGTATCTAACAAAGAAATTATGTTTACCTCCACACAGCACACGGGTCATTGCTGCAGACGGAGGAATAAATGTTTTTATGATGTTTGAAACCAAGTGAAAAACAAATATGTTTGATATTAATGTCCCATTAGCATATAAATATAATGTATAGTATGATGTTATAAGGTGATATAATAAAAGTACAACAGATTATGAAATGAGGGCACAATGCTGAAGGCAGTCGTTAAAAATAATTAATCATAGTTTTAAAATGTCCCATCTTTGTTTCTATTTTATACGAAAGAATAAAAGTCTACAAACATCTCTGTTCTTCAAAGAGGATTTCAAAACATCCTAAATAGTATTACCTTTTCTTATCAATGAATTATCTCTGAAGTCGTATTTTTTATTATGTTTGTATTTTATAGTGACACCAGCACGTATGAAACTTAACATTAAAGCATCTGAGACGTTTGAAGAGCAGCTGCTCTAGTTTAAATCACATCCTAACCCTACCCTCACTTCATTCTGTTCAAGGTTACCCTGACCTTGTTGGGTCACCTGAACCCTAATATTTCTGTCAGTCAGCTTTATCAGACGAGCATTTCTTATTGAGGAACAAACGCGTTCCCTGACAGCGTGAAGTCTTCCTCTTACGGCTGCTTCTCTGTCTCAGGACTCGGACTTCTTGGTCGTCACCATCCTGGATGAGAACGACAACAGGCCGATATTCACAAAGACCAGCTACAGAGCTGAAATCCTGGAGAACTCTGCAGCAGGTATCGTGTTGAATCTTGGTCGTCTTCAGTGAGGGGATGTGTGTTTGCAACACCTTGCAGAAGCTCTGTAACCCTGTCTGCACCACTTCCTGCCTATGTTTCTACACAGCTCACATGTCCTGATGCATGCTCAATAATCCAGGTAGAAAAATCTTCTACTTCTTTCGGCTGTTCCTTCTTCAGGGGTCGCTACAGCGAGTCATCCTCCTCCACCTCACTCTGTCCTCTCCATCCACTGTCCTCACTCCAACTACCTTCATGTCCTCTCTAACTGCATCCATATATCTCCTCTCTGGCCTTCATCTTTGTCTTTTTCCTAGCAGTTGCATTTCTAACATCCGTCTACCAATATACCCACTGTTCCTCCTCTTGACATGTTCAAACCATTTCAGTCTGGCCTCTCTAACTTTATCTCCCAGTTATTCAACATGTGCTGTACCTCTGATTATCTCATTCCTAATCTTATCCATCCTTGTCAATCCTAAGGAGAACCTCAACATCTTCATTTCTGCTATTTCCAGTTCTGTCTCCTGTCTTTTTATCCATGTCTCTGTCTACAGATCATACAACATAGCTGGTCTCACCACTGTCTTGTAAACTTTTCCTTTGACCCTTGCTGACACCTTTTTGTCACAAATCACTCCTGATACTTTTCTCCATCCACTCCATCCTGCCTGGACTCTCTTTTTCACTTTTTTCCCACATTCCCCATTTTCCCACATTCCCCATTTTCCTGGATAGTGGACCCCAAGTACTTGAAGTCCTGCACCTTTGTGACTTCTGATCCTTGTAGCCTCACTGTTCCACTGGCCTCCCTCTCATTCACACACATGGACTCTGTCTTACTACGGCTGACTTTCATTCCTCTTTTTTCAAGTGTATACCTCCACCTCTCCAAGTTCTCTTCCACCTGTTCCATCCAAGATGGCGCCGGTATGTAGGGCTTGCCATCCCTCGCTCTCTGCTTTTCTTCTATTTTTGCCATATTTCATATTTGCAGTATGATCGTCAGGCACTTTTGGAGTTCCGTACATTTGTTGAAATGCCTGCAGAGTTTTTGTACAGCGGTCAACACTCTCCTCCACCGGTTCTGTCTGAGATTCCTGCATTTCTTCTGCGTGTCCCTGGCCTTTCTCCCGGGAGGAAACGTCGCAGACGTCATGGGAAGCGTGCAGGAATCTTGGTGAAACTGAGGCACCGTGTGGATTATTCTGCCAAGAGTGATGGGGCTCGCTCTGGGTCTGATCATCACCCCTCTGACCCGTGGTGCTCCATGGGCCCGGCTGCTGGACAGCTACCCGCGCGCAGTCCATGTAAACAACTGGAGTTGTTTACCTGCGCACCGCGCAAACCGACATGGAGGATCTGTTCTTCAAAATCTGTGTCCGCTGGTGCGCACTTCCCCCACCACAGCTGTATCTGCATCAGACTCTATCAGGATGCGTTTAATCAACGCAAGTTGTGTTTCCAACAAGACCTTCATCCTCAACAACTTTTTTAAAGACGAGGAGTTGGATTTTCTTCACGTCACGGAATCTTGGTTATCAGATGGTGAGTCCAGCGCCTTGGTGGAATTATTACCTCTGGACTGTCTGTGTTTTAATGCCCCGCGGCCATCAGGCCGGCGTGGGGGTGGATTATTAACAGTCTTTAAACCAAACTTTGCCTGTAAACAGTTGTCCATCCCTGTTTCCCGCTCCAGCTCTGAGCTGAGCGTCTTTGAACTCGGACACTCCCCTCCGGTTCTGTGCGCGCTCGTCTACCACCCCTCGAGATCCAAGGACTTCATCAGTGAATTCTCTGACTTTTTGACTGATATCTCACCGAGATACATACACTTGTTGGTTATTGGATACTTTAATATCCATGTGTGTTGTCAGGAGAAGCCCTTAGTGAAGGACTTCCTAGATTTATTGGACTCTTTTAATTTAACTCAGCAGGTAAACGGTCCCATCAAAGAACACGGTCACACGTTGGACCTCGTTTCAACATGTGATGTCTCTGTTTCTAATCTGGTAATCGGTTACAATGTTTTGTCAGATCACATGCCTGTATTGTTTGACTTCACCCCCCCTTGTCCTACTGCTAAGCCGTGCGCTCCTGCACGTATCACTCGTGCCATTAACCATTTCACTGCTGCTCGTTTTAATGAAGCTTTTAACTCTGAGAGGATCGAACAGCTCCTGGTGTCTCCTTCCACCAAGGAGCTAACTTCTCAGTTCAACTCTGTCTGTTTAAATGTTCTGGACCATGTTGCTCCCCTTAAAACCAGAAAAACGAAACTTAAATCATAGCCTTGGCTGGATGACGTCACTTGACCCATTAGACAGCAGTGTTGGAGAGTAGAACGCAGGTGGAGGAAGGACAGGCTGTAGGTTTCTTTTCAAATGTTAAGGGAGAGTTGGCGTCACTATCAGAAAACTGTTAAAGCTGCTAAATCTAAATTATTTTCTGATATAATTGTCTCCAACTCCCACAACCCCCAAGTTCTTTTCTCCACCCTGAACACAGTTCTACACCTCAGTGAGCCTTCACCTCTGGAAGCCTCAACTGAACTGTGTGAAAACTTCCTCCATTTCTTTTTAGAAAAAGTTGCAAACACCCGGGCACTCATTTCTCCACCAGCTCATGACCCGTCCATCCCATCTCAGTGTGTAGCTGTGTTTGACCACTTTGAGCCCATCTCTCTGTCTTCACTGGAGCAGGTAATGTGCAACATGAAGCCATCTGGTTCCCCCTTTGATGTGGTCCTCCCTAACTACTAAAGGAGGTTTTTCCTACACTGGGTCCTTCTATTCTCGCTATTGTGAATAGCAGTTTATCCTCAGGTGTGGTCCCAAAAACCTTTAAACATGCTGTTGTCCAGCCTCTCCTGAAAAAACCTAACCTTGACCCCTCGCTGGTGTCCAACTTCCGGCCTGTCTCCAGACTCCCATTTACCTTTAAACTACTGGAAAAATTTGTTGAGTCTCAATTAAAATGTTTTTTGGATGACCACGCCATCCTAGAGTTGTTTCAATCCAGTTTCAAATCTCTCCACAGCACTGAAACTGCTCTACTGAAGGTCTTTAAGGACATTTTCACAGCCACAGATGCAGGTGATTCTGTGCTGCTTGTCTTATTGAACCTTACATCTGCTTTTGACACCATCGACCATGAGATCCTCATTTCTGGGCTGGAGCAGTGGGTAGGCATCACAGGGTCAGCCCTCAAATGGTTTGAGTCCTACCTCTCGGACAGAACCTATTGTCAGAGTCAGAGAGTCAGAGAGTCTTTATTGTAATTTGCACCGCATGTGGTACATGTGATGAAAACAAGATTATGTACACACTATTGTGTCAATATCAACAATTTCAGTTCAGCATCTACAGCGTTTCAGTGGGGGGTACCGCAGGGGTCCATCCTCGGTCCCCTTCTCTTTTCGTTATACTTGCTGCCACAAGGTGCTATTTTCCGCAAACACAACATAGCCTTTCATTTCTACGCCGATGATTGTCAAATTTATTTCCCCCTGAGGCACAGAGGCTCACGCTCTATTCAACCTCTTCTTGACTGCCTGGCCGACATTCATGATTGGATGGCTTCAAACTTTTTAAGTTTCAATGAGAAGAAGTCTGAAGTCATGTTGTTCCATCCCAATGGCTCATTCACGAACCACAACATTGACCTTCTCTCTCTAGCCCCGCTAGAGAAACAAAGGGTCACTAATCTGGGGGTGATAATGAACCCTTCCCTGAAACTTAACAGTCATGTAAACATGATTGTTAAATCCTGCTTTTTTCAGCTGAGGCGGCTGTCTAAGCTGAAGCCCATACTATCCAGAAATAACCTTGAGACAGTAATCCATGCTTTCATAACATTTAGGCTTGATTACTGTAATTCACTTCTGTTTGGAATCAGTCAGTCCTCCATTGCACGTCTATAGCTGGTCCAAAATGCTGCAGCTCGATTTTTAACTGGTACAGGCCATCGAGAGCACATCACACCAGTTTTGGCCTCCCTGCACTGGCTACCCATTCACCTTCAGATCCAGTTTAAAATACTCATTCTCTGCCATTCCAGATTTCCTCATGCAATACCACACCTCCTCCCTCGGCATTCTGTCATATACGTTTTCTAAATCCACAAAGACACAATGGAGTTCTTTCTGACCCTCTTTGTACTTCTCCATCAGCATTCTCAAAGCAAAGATGGCATCTGTGGTGCTCTTTCTTGGCATGAAACCATACTGTTGCTCACAGATAGTCACCTCTTGTCTAAGTCTTGCTTCCACAACTCTCTCTCAGATCTTCATCGTGTGGCTCATCAACTTAATTCCTCTGTAGTTGCTACAACTCTGTACATCACCCTTGTTCTTAAAAATGGGCACAAGCACACTTCTTCTCCATTCCTCAGGCATTTTCTCACCCTCAAATATGCCATTGAATATTTGAGTCAAAAACCTCACTGCCATCTCTCCAAGACATTTCCAAACCTCCACTGGTATGTCATCAGGTCCTACTGCCTTCCCCTTCTTCATTCTTTTCAGAGCTTTCTGGACTTCACCCTCACTAATCTTTCCCAACTTCCTGGTCCACAGTTTCTATGACCTCTACTCTTCTTTCTCTTNTTGGAGCGCGTCATTTTGGCCAATCATAGTCTCAAGACAGACGATAGTGAGGAGGGGGAGGAGCTGACAGCGAAAACCTCCGCAGCGCGCGGTTGAACAGGGTGAGAGGAGACGCGGAAGTAGGGCAGAGGCGTTGCTGTTTTCAAAGGAAATTAAGACAATTATACAAATGACCGATGCAGAGAAAACTTTTCAACCAAGTCCTTCAAAGTGTGGGAGCTCCACGCTTCATAAAAATAAAAACTGCGTGACAATGCAGCTTTGAAAAGTGATGACACGACACGGGAGAACCACAGAGATAAATGTAAACATGACCCGAGTCGTAAACTAATGCCGGGTACCCACCGGACCCGTGTCGGGCGGCTGAAGCGGCCGGTTTACATTGAAAGTCTATGTGGAGACGTGTCGAGGCGCGGCGAACCGTGAAGTGGCGCGTTTTGAGTGATTGAAGCGGCGCGGCGGCACGCGGCAGTTCCTTTCCACGCACGCGCGCGTCCGAAGCAACCTAGGCGTTGAGCTACGTCGAGCCGCCAACGGTCGAAAATTCGATCTCTGGCGGCTCGACGTATCGCAACAGCCAATCGGGAGAGCCTCTGCTATGTGATTACAAAACGACAACGGGACTTTTTTTGGACTTTTTAAACTTACCCCATCGACCCTCCATGAATTGGAACCAGATTCCGGTAAGAAACTTGACATTTTTACAGTTGCTGCTGTCCTCTCCAACGTAGGATCACCCCAAACATAAAAAAAGTTTTAATCTCAACAAAGACTTTTGGAGCTGCAGTTCGGCTCGTAGAGAACCCACTCCAGTAGGAACGGGGGTCACGTGCTGCTGATTTTATCTGCCAGCAGCATGAAAACACAACAACTGACCCTCTGCCTCCCCCCAGTGCGCGTCATCAGACGCGTGTCTGTGTCTCCCAGTGTGACCGTGACAAGTGGCCAAAAGGGG
This sequence comes from Garcialebias charrua, assembly GCA_038048925.1. NCBI lineage: Eukaryota > Metazoa > Chordata > Actinopteri > Cyprinodontiformes > Rivulidae > Garcialebias > Garcialebias charrua. The sequence continues at coordinate 14,414 of JBBPBX010013839.1, forward strand.
ACGGCAGGAGCGTTCTGACAATTTAGGTGGGTACCCGGCATAACTTCACCACGGTGTGAATGAAGCAACAGCAGCAGTAAGTCTTGTTAACAGAGTTCACTTTTGACTCTGCATTAAATGTGATTCTTGAACATAGTTTGGTTTCATGTTGCTTCACCTCACTCTCCCAGAGTGTTGTTTGCAGGAGCACACACCTTTTATTAATCAAAGCTGCACAGGTGCAGTAAATTAAAAAGTCACATGATGCATCTTTATGGAGCTTATTTATATAGCGCTTTCCAGCCCCCTGTGAGGAGCCCCAAAGCGCTTTACAATACCAACCATCCACCCATTCATACACGCATTCATACACCGGTAGCGGCGACTGCCATGCAAGGCGCCTTCCAGTCCTACCGGGAGCAACTCAGGGTTAGGTGTCTTGCCCAGGGACACAACGACACATGGTGTGGGGAACCGGGATTCGAACCTCCAACCTTCCGATCGGGGGACGACTGCCATTACCACTACTCCATGGCCGCCCCAATTTAGGCCTCTTTAGGCCAATAAAAACAAGCCAATAAAAGAAAAAACAAATCTGAACAAAATGAGAGCATCGCAAAAACATTCATAATGTCAACAAGTCTCTACATTAAACCACATTTGTTCTGTTTCAAAGTGAGAAAACATAATGCAACGTTTTGTCACCTTTTTCATCCCTTCTGAGTTTGCAAGTATGTCAATAACTCACAGGACTGGCCAGTAGCATAAATACCATGAGTAGGAATCAATAATGCTCCAGCGAAGTGTAGGACTTGACTGCAGCCTTAAGTATAGGTGGAGCTCGTCAGGTGGATGACCGTCAGCTGTGGATGATTGGCGGCCATCTTGGAACTCTGTTACAAATCTTGGAATAAAAATGGACTCTCATCTCACATTTGAAAATCACATTAAGCATCTGTTTAAAACCTGCTTCTTCCATCTTCGAAACATCTCCAGACTTCGCCCATCTCTGACTTTTTCTGATGCTGAGAAACTCGTCCATGCCTTTGTCTCCTCCAGGCTCGACTACTGCAACTCCCTGTTTATTGGTATCCCTGGCAAAAACATTTGATTTTTTGATTTGATGTTTATTCATTCATTTTAAAAGAACAATACAAGACAGTTTCATCAGATACAAGATTACAAGTAGGATAAAATGAAGGGAGCAGAAAGAAGATGAAATCTTATTATATCTGCCCCTATTTCACAGTTTGTTCAACCAATGATAACTTTCAAGCAACATCACAGAATGAATAGTTCTACCTATTTTCCTAACTGTAATACACAAACTACATCACAAAATGAATAATTCTACTTAATTTTCCTGACTGTAAAACATAAACTAGATCACAAAATGAATAATTCTACTTAATATTTCTAACTGTAAAACACAAACTACATCACCCATAATTCTAATTAATTTTCTAATTCTAATTTTTTTTTTTTTTTTTTTTTTTTTTTATAATTTTATTTAATTTTCCTATTTTTTTTTTTTTTTATTTTTTTATTAATTTTCCTAACTGTAATACACAAACTAGATCATAAAATGAATAATTCTACTTAATTCTACTTAATTTTTCTAATTGAAATACACAAACTAAAAGATGGCACAACATCAAGATGTTCACAAAATGAATAATTCTACTTAATTTTCCTAATTGTAATACACAAATTCATCACAAAAATGAATAATTCTACTTAATTTTTCTAACTGTAATACACAAACTGCTTCATAAAATGAATAACTCTACTTAATTTTTCTAACTGTAATACACAAACGTACCGTACATCATAAGTACAACATAATTGTAATACACAAACACGCATTACATCATATATAGTTTTTGAGCAAGTCCTTTTTGACCTTTTTCTTAAATGTATACATTGATTTTTCATTTTTAACATCACTCTCCAGAGCATTCCACAATCGAATTCCCTGAATTGAGGTAGACCGTCCTTTTAAGCTGGTTCTGAATTGTGGTTTGATGAATATCTCTGTCCCTTTGAGATTGTAATAACTTTGTCTTTTTATAAAATTTCTTTGGATATTTAAAGGTAATGTGTTATTATGAGCCCTATACATAATTGATAAAATACTATATTCTACCAATTCCTGGAATTTCAATAAGTTTAGTTGAATAAACAAGGTGTTTGAAGGGTGAGTGAAATGTTTTCTGGTGATTACTCTTACAGCTCTCTTTTGTAAAATAAAAACAGGCTTTGTAATAGTTTTGCATGCTTTTCCCCAAACCTCAATACAATAGATTAAATGTGGAGCAATGATTGTGTTATACAACATATGTAAAGCTTTATCAATTAAAAAATCCCTGACTTTATACAGTACTGCAATTGCTCTAGCTAGTTTTTTTTTAATAGAATTTACATGATGTTTCCATGTCAGTTTGTCATCAATGATAACACCCAGAAACTTCACTTCACTCACTTTACAGATCACAACATCTTCAATTTCAAATGGATCGTCATCAACAATTCCCTTTTTGTTACTGAAAATCATGTAGTTAGTTTTATCTAAATTCAAAGATAATTTGTTTAATTTAAACCAAGTTTGTATTTTAATAAATTCTGTTTTCATCATATCCAAAATCTGTTTTATGTCATTACCCGAACTGAAAAAAGTGGTGTCATCGGCAAAAAGAACACATTTAAGTAGTGCTGACACATTTACCAAGTCATTCACATATAAAATAAACAACTTTGGTCCAAGCACAGAACCCTGAGGAACTCCACAAGTGATATCACGGAGGTCAGATCTAACATCATTTATTTGCACAAACTGTTTCCTGTCCTTCAAATAGCTAGATACCCACTGTAATGCTGGTCCTCTAATACCATATTTATTTAGTTATTTTTTATTTATTTATTATTTATTTTTTTAGATTGAGTTGAGCCATTGTGTTTCAAGGGGAAGTAGGCTTGATAGCCATCTGCATATAAATTACATTTCACATCATACTTTCTGAAAATAGAACCCAGTGGCAGAGGATAAAGTGAGAACAGGAGAGGACCAAGAATAGAGCCCTGGGGTACACCCCACGGGAGGGCAGCAGAAACAGAGATAAAAATATGGCCTGATCACCTTTTTGCCACTCAGAGAAATGTTGCCAGTCTTGTGTGGGACATTATATGCATGTGTTAGTGATAAATACAAGTGAAATATGGGGTTATGACCTCAATCAATTATTAAAACGGTACTTAGAATTGAAATATTTCTTAAAAATATGTCTACAAAGGAATTTCACGTTCATCTTTTATGAGTGTTTCTAGAAACACTTACATGAGCTGAAATATGTATGCAAACAGGGACCACAGACTGAACAAGAGACATTTAAAAGGAGGGCACTTGTCATTTTAAAATGCAGAGAATGTGGGACATGTCTAATTACAGCAGAATACGTGTCAAGTCCCTGCTCACACAACCACCCAGCCGTACACACAGTGTCCCTCTGGACTGCCCTCCAATCATGTTAGAAACAAAGCCATCATCTTCCTGGCAGGACTGAGATTGGATCAGGAGAAAGGGATAAATAAGAGAAAGGGGTCATTTTTGGATCAATATGTGTGGTGGGGAAAACAAAAAGTTGAAAAATGGAGAAAGAAAAGGACAGCTGGTAAACAGATTAGTAGGAAAATTCTAGTAATGAGTACAGTATATGTATTTATTGAAGATAAATGTTACTAATAATGATTTTAAGACATTTTTATGTTAACTTTTTGCAAAACACTGTGGTTATATATTAGTTTGATGCATAGATTGGTTTATTGTAAATTGAGCATTTCACAAGACTGAAGGTTTGATTCAGCACTTTGGCTCATTGTCTACAAACCCAGGCTTTATTAAACAAGATCTATAGTGATAAAACATTAAGTACATTAGCTTATCTAGGCAGGCAGACAGTGTAGGGCTTTATTGTTTTATTGCTTTATTAGCATCAGTCCCTATATCCTTTGAAACATACTCAGGCAGTAGCTTGTTGTGCCTTCTAATGCCTCATCCTCACCTAAAGCATATCGCGCTTCCAAAAATCTCCAAACGCACTGTACTGGCTGCTTGTCAACAGATGACTGTCCTCATCTAACGCGTCTGCAGTGGGAGGAGGAGCGTGTTGGTCCTCTTCCGCTCCGGTGTTTGTTTATTTCCGGTCTCAGAAAAATGGCGGACGCAATACGAAGAATTGCCTTGTACTTAATCTACAAAGCAGCAACACGCAGACGCCGTGCACAACGACGATTCTGGATTCACCCCACATTAGAGAGGCGTCATGGATTCGGTGAATTTCACCATCTGATCCAGGAGCTGCGCGCAGACGAGGAGCGCTTTCAGCGGTACTTCCGTGTCACCCGCCCCCAGTTTGACGACCTGCTGTAAGTTTCTCCTCCATGTTTACCGCGGGATTTTTTTCATCTGTTAAACGTTTCGCGCGGTGCCCACCTAATTCCGTCCCGTCGTCGTTGCGTGATCACATGGCAGAGTCTCTCCTGATTGGTCCTGATTGTTTGCTGCTGAGCAGCGAGCTGAATCTAGCTGTGGAAGCACGGAATGCCGTGCTTCCACAGCTGTGCTGCCGAGCAGCACAGTCGCTGCTCGGATGCGACGCGGGAGTAGGAAACAGCTGCTGCTCACTTTCGCGCTGCTTGTATGCTGTAGATGCGCCGCGACACGACCCGCTGCTCCAAGATTCGCGTCCCCATAGACTTCAATGTAAAGTGGCTGCTTCGGCTGCGCGAGATGCGTGCGGTGGGGATCCAGCATAATCATTGCATAATCACAGCTGCTTCATCACAAACCATATTCAAACCACCCATCTTTTCTAGATTACTTTTTGTTGGAAACTTAAGTGTTGATTCATTTAGGTGGTACATACATGCTACATAAAAAAAGATGCTCTAAAACCAAGAGTATATTTATTTAACCACATTTTAAATGGCCTGCTTCTCATTGTGTTACAAACTCATTGCACTGATGCATGCACGCCATTGTTAAGAACACACTTACGTCTACAATTTTCAAACTGCTAGCTTATTAAAAAGTTAAATATGATGTTGCATAAATTATCAAAACTAATGGATATTGCCCATTTCATAGAGTCTGGCAATGTCAATCTCCTGGTCACTCCAACAAGTGCACACATATTTCAAAAGGAGATGGTCACTATTGTGTTAGTATATATATAAAAAAAAAGAAAACATTCTCTAGAACCACATAATACTTTATTATTCAGTTACACACATTAAAAAAAGGATAAACCCACACACACACTGTTTGTGTTGTGTGTGTAAGTGAAAGTGAAAAGAGCCCAGCAAAGCAGATGGGTGTAGCAGCTGTACTGCCAAGGCTATTTCATGACTCGATACCCAACAATAAATCCCTGCTAAATGCAAAAATGAACACCTTCAAACTGTTCCGGAGAGGCCTTCACACTCTCTTCCTGGTATTATTTTACAATAGAAAACAATTCTGAGGCATCTCATATCTATCAGTGTATTGATTCTGTCTGACTGCGGGAACAACTTTATAAACAGCTATATTTTGAATCTATTTATCTGAGAACTTCATACCGTTAGATAAAGTGAGCAACATGAGTTTTGTGATAGTTCTGCAAAGTGTGCAAACATCATTGCAATGATTTGATACCTTTAGTTTCATATTTAAAAACAGCATCCTCTTGTTATGCAGAAACCTGGATAACTGAGGAGGATCTGGTCAACGTGTTCCCATGCTCCACTGAGTTATCTTCTTATGGTGTGGACATAATGGCAGAAGAATGAACTGATTTGCCAACTTTTTTTTTTTTTTTTTTGCTTTTGCCTCTCACAGAGAGAAAAAAAGCTTAAAGAAGAAGAAGACAATGTAAACCAGAGCAATGTGCAAGTGATTACCAGTAAACAATTATTTAGTTATTTATGCATGTGAGATTTAATGTTTGTGATCCAATTACAGTATTGTATGGTACAGCTCACAGGGATCTCTGTCATGATAAACCAAATTTAATATTTGATAACATTTTCGTGTTCCACCCTCAGTCTTGTAGACAGTGGTAGAAACCATGCTAATGTCTTATCACACAATTAGGCATGTTTGAGATGCCTTAAATAAATTAAATTTTAGTGCAAGTTATACAAATACAATGGTTTGGCATTGGTCTACATTGCCAACAGGCACCACGCTATACACATTTTATTACCTGGTTAGTTGCACAATAAAATACCTGTTTGGCAGATATACAATTTCAGGTTAACAACAAAGGTGAGCATTCCTTAAAAAAATAATCTTACATCCCACAGCTTCAGTGATATATGATTTCACTATAAGGATCATGCATTGATGTAAAATATTAAATCCAGCTTTGAGTCTAATCCACTGAGGTTGAGCTGCTCTATTATACAACCACAGCATTTGTAATATGTAGTAATTTGCTTAAGGAAACCTATTGTCCCTGACTTGGAACTGACCAGATATATAAGGAATCAGTGTAAATAAAAAAAATAAAAAAAAATCCTAAATATAACATGCAAAGTTACATTTAGTTGATAGAAATTTCCTGCACAGAACCACAAGCAAATGTTTGGAAAGTGCATCAGTTAACACTCAACCACGTCTTCATAACTTATGTAACCTCAAGCAATATTGACTTTTCTTCTCAGATACAAGTGAATGTAACCTTGAATTTGATCTGCTGGTGAGTCACATTAGCCTGTGGGGACAGAAGACCAGCTCCACCGAGCCAAGACACGCTGGGTCAAGCTTCGTAACTGTCCCATCCTATTTCTCGTTCTCACTTTGTCTCCTCTCAACATGTTGTGTCAGTTAGAAACTCCTTTTTTATTCAACATTGAACTGTCACTTTCTTCTCCTTTTACACTTCTTGCATTCCATTTAAAACACTTTTTTTAATGACATCCATCTACTTTATTGTGTGTCAAAAGACAAGATGACCAGAAAAAAAAAAAAAAAAGCTGGAAGTTAAAACAGAAGTTTGGATGAGGAGCTAATTTAAAAAGTAATAGAGTATCAATAAGCAAAGACAATAAATTAGTGTGCAGTATAGCAGGAATTGTCCAAGCTTGCATAATGCAAACATTTAAATATTTTGGGATTTCCTTCTGCGATAACAAGTTTCGCTGGGTGATTGTCTCAGAAATTATTGCGATAAACAGTAATATACTTTGAAATTCGATAATAATTGTAATTATTGTCTAATTTATGAAGAAATGCTGGTTAATTTGTTTTGCATGTCGTACCATTTTTGACCACCTGATGGCAGTATAAGACTGTTTGAATCGAAGGATGGCTAGTGAGGGAGCGAGCAGCGGGTCTCTTTAAGAAAAATGGGAGGGAGGCCTCTTGACATGGGCTGTCTCTCCTTCCTTTATTTGGTTCACAAAATGGCAGATGCTTGGTGTAGTTTGAGCTTTTTAGCATAGCATTTTTTGCACAACACTTTTAATAAATAAATAAAACAAATCTGTCAACACATTTTCAGTTTCTTTTTGCAGAGGAAAACAACTTTTTAGACAAAGACACAAGTTTAAACCATTTTATTTCATTTTACATTTTCTTGTTGGATGTAACTGGGACCCTGTGTACATAATTTCGTTCCACCACATGTACCACATGTGGTGCGAATGACAATAAAGATTCTCTGACTCTGACTGACTCTGAATTTTGGAGCTGAGACAAGACAGATGTTTTTTCCAGAGGTTGACCTGTTAGCTTAGCTCGTAGCTTGGCATCTCAGCTTAGCTGCTTTTAATGATCCAAAAATGAGAATTTGATGGGTAAAATTGATTTTAAAGAGAAAAGAGAAAGGTTGGGGTCAATGAAGAGCACCGGATTTGAAATTGTTGTCATCCAGTGTCTTCAGTATCAAGAGAGAGACATGAAGAAACGATAAAGCCGATAAATGAAAATGAGGTTGATAATTGTCATTTATCATGCGAGTAATTGATTAGTTGTTTATCGTGGCAGGCCTACTTCTATGACCTGTTTTTTTGGCTGCTCCCTTCTTCCAGGGTTGGCACAGCGAGCAAACTCGCATGAAAGATTTGGCAATTGTTTTACACCGGATGCCCTTTTTGATGCAACCTGGCCTCGAACCCACAACCTCAAGTTTACAAGACCACGGCACTGACAACCAAGCTACCACAGCCCCCCACAAAGTAAATACCTCACTAAGTTAGATGATTTATATGAAAATAACGGGTATTTAGCAACACATGGAAGGATTTTTGAATGAACCCAATGTAATAATAAAATAGCTGATTTATTGTCGCTGTGAATGCCTTCAGGAACTTTTCACTAAAACCACATGGTCAAAGATTTTAATTAAAGTGAACAGGCACAAGTTACCATCAATCATATTTCACAGCTTAGGTCAATAGCTTGCTGCTTAGTCATTTGATTTTTTTTTTTCTGCTGGGCTTTCTAAAGAGGGTCTCTAGATTCTCTGAACACCTACAATTATGTAAGCAAGGTTGGCCCACACCATGCAGTCCATAATTATTCAGGTAAGAGACACAGTAAGGCAACTCTGCAGACAATAATTCAGTTGTATTTGTCTGAAGTCTGAATGATTTTATAGTCATAGTTTGTGTTGGAAAAATTTGATTTGATTTGAACATGTATCAGAGTATTGATTTATTTTTATTTTCAACAACCAAAATCTCCCCACATTCTTTTTCTTATTTCATAGTTGATGTTTTTACACAAAACCTGTAGATCTTTCCTTTCTAATATAGTTTCAGCTATGTCTATAGTACATGTAAACATTAAATCTATCAACACAATTCTAAATATATGCTCACACATTGTTAGTGTACTAATATTGAGATTTTTTATTAATATCAATATAATAGTCATTGTTTTGAGATTTTAGTATTGGTACAAAACTAAAATTGCATCCGCTGAACTCATGTGGGCTTGCAACATAACTCTAACTATAGTTTTGCATTTCAAAAGATAAGATATTAGATATGATTCAATTAATAAAACAATGTGAGAATTTTCTAATGCTATATGCTGGCAGCTATGGGTATATTAAATTATATATAAAATGAAGAAAAATAAAGATACTAAAACAGTGTACTTTTCTTTTGCAAACTACACGTTCATTTATTTATTTATTGGTGATTTCATTACTCTTAAATAAATATCACTGTAATGATGTAACACTAAGAATTTTACATGCTAATAAATGGATAGCACATCATTTTAATTAACTTGTTTATATTTTACTGATAATGTTTGATGTTTGTGGAAATATTTGTGTGAACTGTAATTTTTCAGTGAGATTATTTGACTAAATTTTAATGAAACCTCATATCATGACCTCAGGTCGAGTGGTGGCACAGAAGTTGAGAAAGTGAGCCTGTGGTCAGAAGTTCATGGGTTCAACCCCCCATACTGACAACGTCAAAATGTGGGTGGGAAAGGTGAAACCCCCACACCTGCCTCTACCCTTATTTGCCCCACTCTGGGCCCTTGAGCAAGGCCCTTAACCCCCGCCATCTGCTCAACCGGGCGCTCTCTGCTCCACACAGAGGGCTGTGGTAGCTCAGTGGTCTGTGGTTGCATCAGGAAGGACATCCAGTGTAAAAACAATCACCAAGTCTTTGTGTGACTTAGTTTGCTGTGGCAACCCCTGAAGAAGGGAGCAGCCGAAAGAAATATATATATATTTGTGCTCGCTAATTAGCCTTTCAATAATGCATTGTTTTTTGTCTATGTATTAATTTGTTTTATTATATACAATTCTGTGCATTTTATTAGAATGTTCATCTTGTTTTTATATGTTTGACTTTTATTGTAAAGGTCTATTTTCATCTACCTGTTTTAGTTCTAAACCTTTAGCTTTGTTTGCATATAAAAGTGCCTCATAAAGAAACAAAAAGTTGAGTATGTTCATACTTGTGCACCTCCTAATTATGTATTTTCCTATGTAGGTTGTACACAATTGTTAACATGTAAAGACGATGAAAGTGAGAAAAAAAAAAGATGACTATCTTAACAGAAGGAAATAAGTGCAAAGGACATTGTGTACCCAGAGGGAGCATAGGTCAGAGGGTGTGAGGGAAGGAGAAAATAAAGAAAATAGGAAATGACCCCCAAAAAATATGAGAAACTTTTTTTGTTTAGTGATGTCAAGGGAGGGACAAGTCTTTGTAGGTTTCACTGTAGAACAGGAAAACTATTAATCTGTCAGCACGGAAGGAGGG